>PVKA01007593.1:16052-77157 GCA_004027165.1 Ctenomys sociabilis | reverse complement strand
AAAGTGCTAAACATAGTACCTGGAAAATAAAATGTTAGTTCAGTGAATATCAGCTATGTCTGATGTTTCTATCTCTATGTCTAATGTCTCTGTCTCTGTCTCTCTGTCTCTCTGTCTCTTTCTCTCTCTCTGTCTCTCTCTCTCATTCCCTATTACTGTATCATCACAGAACTATATCACCACAATTAGCACAGATAATTGACTAGCCATTTGGTTGGGTGTTGTCAGTCAATCAAATAGCTTAAATTCTTTTTCTCATTGATTAGACAGACCTGCTATTTGGTATAGTAGTTAACTTGGGCAATTAAGTGGAAAAGAACATATAATATTTATATGGTAATTTACTCTACCCGGAGCTTTCTCAGAGGCTGCAAGACTGAACCTCTGTGGACAGGGCCTCTGGAGCCTAGGTGGCTTCATTTTCCTCAGCCGTGCTCCTGGCTGTGAGCCAGCTCCTTTCCACAGTCTCAGAGAGGCTGAGCTCCAAGAATGCCTTGGGGACTCAACTTCATTGACTCGCAAAATCAAAATATACAAATCCCCCTTTTAAACCATGATATATAACTGGGAGAATATTGCCTCTCCACTGCATTAAGGCCTGCCCTATTACCTTATGGAATTACCCACAGTGGCAGAAATCCATTCACCTGATCCACTGACACCCTGGGGGCAGCTCAGATAGCATAAAGCCAATTGATAGATGTATATTTGATATATATTTTATGCCTAGAATTTATGTCTTCTGCATGTTTCATTTGCCATTCTGACTCACTTTATGCCACAGGAGAACTAGGGAAATTCAAAAGGGATAGAAAAAGAAACAGTGTAGAAGGAACAGGGTGGAAATCAAAATAGCAATTTTTCTTTCAGATCTAAGACCTCACACCAGAGTATCCTGATCAGCTTTAAAGCACAAAGGAAGGATACTGCCTTTCTTCCTCTCAGCAAGGAATTACGAGAAGGAGAGGAGATAAACTGGAAGGACAAAAAAACCCATTCCTGACACCCTAGCAGCAGGTCCCCACTACAAAGTGTGTGTGTGTGTGTGTGTGTGTGTGTGTGTGTGTGTGTGTGTGCCAAAGCATGAATGATAATAAAGCTAGAGCTATGTAATTTTATTCCACATGGTTTGAAAGACCCTGCCAAGTATTTTTCTCCATATTATGCTCAAAACACACTGGAAAAAAGGTCAGGTATGATATTTAGCCCATATTACTATGCTCAGAAAAGGAGAATGAGCTGCCTGAGATCCTGGCTCATGGTGAAGTTGGGACTCAGCCTCAGCATCTGTGTCCTCCTTATCTCACCTCCTTATCTCCCAGCACATAAGAATGCCAGGAGGCATCTTTATCAGCGCACTATTGATGACTCTCATGAATAGTACTCATAGTTCTATTTATTTCCTATTTTTCGAAACATCTTAATATAAAAATTGCACAAATTATAATAGTAGTTTATAATTTTACTTACACTCACACAGGCATCAATATCCAAGAGGTGTGGGTTCCAAGACATCTACAGATACCAAAATGTGTGTGATACTAAGTCCCTTATATAAAATGGTATGGTTTTCCACACACAACCAATATAATTTTAATCATCTTTCAATTACTTAAAATACTTAATACAATGTCAATACTAGGGGCTAAGGATACAGTTCAGCAGAAGGATAATCTAAAACATGAAAGGCCCTGAGTCCACAAATGCTACGAAAATATTGTTCTATTTTGTTTAGGCAATGACAAGAAAAAATGTATTTTTCATCTGAAGTTAATTGGCTCTTCAGGTACAGGATCCACAGGTTAAAAAAGAAAAGGCTGGCTGTACTCACACATGAACGTGTAATTAAAAAAGAGTAACTATCTAATGTTTTAAACTATTTTCTGTAGAAGACATATTGCCATTAATATATCTCATAATCCCTCTCTCTGTCTCTGTCTCTGTCTCTGTCTCTCTCCCTCCCTCCCTCTCTCTCCAAACACAATTATCCCACCATATTTCAGTTCTGGAAGTTTTATTCTTTAATTGCACTGCCATGGCTGCCCTGGTATCCTGAATCAATTCAAAACATACATCTTTCATGGTCATTTTGACTATTGAAAAGAGCCCAAAGTTTTACAGTGCCAGATTTGGTAAACAAAATAAATGAGAAAATATTGTACTGTTTTTATGAACCTGCCTATCTTTGGATGACAGACACTTAACAGCAGATTTCACCACATTTTTTATTGTTCTTCTTAAAGACATGAAAAAAGTCTCCTAGAACTGATTCAGAAAATGGAAAGAAGCATAGGGTAAGTGTCTTCAAATCTAAGGGGAATACTTAAGGATGGACAGCAATATGGATTTAATGTAATAATTTTTGAAAAAATTTAAACATTCATCACATTTTTGGTCAGCCCTGTGTGTCACACACACACACACACACGCACACACACACACACATTTGATACTCAGAGCAACCACATAAAGACAGTAGGATTTTTTGCTAATTCTATGAAAATGAAACAATATGGGAAGATTAAGTAATTTCCAAGTCACTGCAGACACTAAGGCAGTGTGACTCCAGGAATTCAGCTCCTAGCCAACTCTACCACACTGCATTTCTATCAAGTTATCAATAGAAAAGTAGAAAAATATCTTAACAATGAGCAATACTAAGTTTTCTGCTGGCCCAGCACTTCACACATTAAGAGTAGGACCCAGGGAGTGAGAAAATGAACTGCTCTAATCCCCGATTAACTTTCTCCACTCTATTGGCTAAACTGCTCCACTGTTCTATGTAATCCAGTAGGGTAATCACTTATTTCAATTTACCTTGCAATTCCTGAGCACCTGTTATACACAAAGGTCTATGTAGCACTCTAGTAGTGGAGTGTAAAGAAGAAAATATCCTTATCCAGATTTTAGGGTAAAGCAGATATTAAATGAGTCACCAAGTAAAAATGATTAAGTCAGCCTTTTCATGGATGTTGCATTAGAAAACATTGAGTAAGTCACGACATTTGGCCCACCCAATGCAAAAATCTCCTCTGCAGTCTTTTGTAAACATAGTTATTCAGCCTCAGCTAGAATTCATAAAGCCAGAAGGCTTTCTCCTCTCACAGAAGCACATTACAGTACAATCATAAGCTTTTCCATATGCTTATGGAAGAATCTACATCTTATATACTAAAACCATTCCAAATCTGCATGTTACAGACCAGAGAGCCCAGGACCTATCTGTCTTCACCACTATATTCTTTCAATGTAACAGGATAGCTAAGAAGTAACATTCATGTTGTTTTTCAGACCAAATATCACCTATTGCCTCAAACATTATTGCTGGCCTGTGGCTTCCCATATCTTTGCTCATTAAGTAGTACATAATGGATGATGCTACTGAATTTGTTGAGCATTAAATTAAAAAACTAGAAAGAACCTTTTAAGCATGGTCTGATCAAAAGAGAAAAGTTAAACTATGATCTGGTTTGAACAAGATGCTGCCCATCTATTAATTACTGCATTCATTTTTTTACTTTGAATATTAATCACACAAAATTGACTCATGTCAATTTTACCCAGATAATTTCTGTCATGTTTTTAAAGAAAGAGTTGTCAAGTCAAGTCTCCCCTAAACTTGTACTTGGGTAACTATTTTGTTTTTAAATTTCTGCTAAATTTACTCTTGGTGAAACACAGATGACAGTATCTTTGTATTTGTTGAATATCCCCATTTTATCACCACAGATATTGTTTTCATAAGAAATATCTTCAGACTAAGCACTTGCTGAACTCAAGAGATATTGCTGAAGACCATGGAGTTATGTATAAAGCTTCCACTATCTAACATTTCACATGAAAAATCCCTTCTCCAAAGCTCTATACTCCCTTTATTATCAGATCCAGGGCCTCTGTCTCTTCTGTAATACATTTTAGTCCTTCAAATGTCTTCCATCGTCCCCCTGTACACTATTCCAATTCCAACCAAATTCATCTTTCTGAATTATGAAAATGTTTTATTGGTTCCAACTAACAAGAGGTGAGACAGGGAGATTCTTTGATGTGATGGGCCTTAGTTTCTTATAATGAAGGACACATACTGAGGTGGTGATAGGTACCCTACAAATATTTATCGAGTGCTTACTTTGGGGCACCCATCAAGGTCCAAGATATAGAAATAGCAACATGAGACATGACCCCCAATTTCAGGATATTTAGCATCGAGTAGAGAATATGAATATCTGTCATGCAAACGTGATTTAAATACTAGGCATAAGAAGTCGTTGTATTTTTCATAATTTTATGAGAAGAAAGATTTGCACTAATAATGTTTGGACAGGATATCCTGTCTGCTTCATGCAGTATGGATAACCGCTAGGAAGATAGCAATGTAGAAAGTATTAATTATTGAAACTGTACTATAATTCAGCTTTTAAAAAAAGATAAGTATACAGCTACATTCTCTTAATTCATTGATCAGAGGCATCTGCTCTAATAGTGTTTGTAAATAGAATATCATGTATGCATCTTGCACAACAAAAAACCACTATGAAAACAATATGCAATGTATCAATTGTTGAATCTGTTCTACTAATTTGATTTGAAACTGTCTCAGTGCTATTTGTTCTTCAATAAAATAAAATTTTAAAAAAAGAAAGAAGAAGAAGTCATTGTAAAGAAGAGGTATTTGCATATAAGGGAAGGATTTATGCACTGAAAGATTTTGGCAGAGGTCTCTTAGGATATGGTAAATGAATTGAGACCTAAGAAAGAGGAGTGTTTAACAAAAATATTTGTTGTATCTTCATTAATAGAAGTAAAAAAATAGAAAAAAATATTCTTTAATATCTATATGAAGGAACAATTTGGGGCATTAATTTGTAGCACATTCACATGATAAGCCATCAGAAATTCATTAAAAATAAATTTCATACTAAAAATACAAACATTGAAAAGTATAGGCTAACTTAATTTTTAAATTATTAGTATAAAAATCTCTAAATAAAGTGTTAACAATACAAATCCATCAGTACATTATATATATTTATTCATTCCAGAAATTCAAAACTATTCCAATCTTATAAAATCTATTAATGAAATTCATCATTTTAGAAGGTCAAAAAGGAAAAATATGGCTACCAACAAAATTGCCCAAAAATAGCAAATAAGTATAAAATGATCTTTAGTTTAAAAAATAATAACTTACTTTTTTAAAAAGGTGGGCTGTATAAGGTTAGATTTCTAAACTTATGCATACACATAGATAATTGTTTATTACTATTCTTAAAATGTATTTTAACTTTTTAAGTTTTTGGTACATTATATTTTATAGGGACTTAAAGCTTAACATAACAATACTTGATGAAAAATGCCTGTTCCATGTTAAGCCTACAATGTTTGATATTTAGGCAGATAATGAAGTTAAGCTCAATAGCCTAGATTGTACAATAATAACAATAAGCTTCTCTTCTGGAGGGTTAACAATGTAGGATTGAAGACCAAAAATTAGAGAAAAAGGAGAGCTGCAAGGACAGCAAACATTTTGGCCCTAACCTTCTAAGGTCAATTAAGACCCAGGACATATTAGAACCTGTACTGTAGCATCATGCAACTCACTTGTGTCCTCAGTTTTCTGATCAAGGAGATTATGAAGCCAAAGAAGAAAGTGATCAATGATGCAGAGTGTGCCTAAGGAGAGTCACATAGAGAGAAAACATTCTGTCAGGCTTTCACAGAAAGCAAACTGGTCAAGCAATGGCAGTGCCTCATCCACATGGCTGAAACAGACAAAGGATCTACAAACTGCAGTACAGGATCTAAGGATAAATCCTGAGAGGATTTGACTGACCTTAATTAGATACAAAAGCTACAATTCTTGTTACATAGGTCTTGCTTTATCTTGGTCTTAACTATCCAGCAGAAAAGTATACAATCGAAGTATGAGAAGTAAAGCCATATTATTATGCTGAGCTGTAAGTACTCAAATCAACAATTTCTGACATTGCCAGACATATGGAAAATCCAATACTATTATGGACTATTGGACTATTTTGGAGTATTTTACTGAATTCACACACCTATAATATGTAAATGACAAAACTAAACAAAAAAAGGGGACACAATTGAATGATCATTTTGTATCTGTAGATTCAAAATAGTTAAGATAGATATACAGCTATATTGTATTAATTTAATGAATAGAAGGATCTGTCCTAATAATGTTTGTAAATAGAATATCATACCTGTATCTTCCACAACAAAGACTACTAAGAAAACAATATACAATGTATTAATTATTGAAACTGTACTGATTTGATTTGAAACTGTCTCATTGCTATTTGTTTTTCAATAAAATTATGGAAAAAAATAAGTATTCATAATTTTTTTAAAAAATTAAAAAGAGTAGGCCTAATCTCTCAAATTGAGAATCAGGATAAGCAGGAAAACATTAGTAACAGCTCTACTAAAGTCAATGATAAGATGCTGTGATTTTACATTTGTTATCTGATATTGTCCCAAATGGAGCAGCCAGCAATTAAGAATACCAACAAAACAATGGCTATTACTACTGAAAAGAGCGAATGTACTTTTATCATTGTTTGCACATAATTATACACTAATAAGAAAAAATAGTAAAAAATATCAAAGAAACAAAAAAACTATTCAGTAGTGTGACTAGATGCACAAGCAATACATAAAAACCAGTAGCATTCTTGTAAACTAACAACAACTACTTAGAGAATATAGGGAGGAAAATTCCGATTTACACTTGCAAAAAAAAGGAGGAGAAGGAAGAAGAGAGAAAAATAAATTGGACCTAGTACTGCCACCTAAAACAAATCTACAAAAATTAATGGGATGTATGCATATAAATAAAATTATGAGACTTGTGAACAATATAGAGCCATAACTTGCTCTGGGGCAAGAGAATGCCATATTATAAAGATATCCATTTCCCGCAATAAATCTAACAAATGAATGCAATCTCAGTATAATTTGATAAATAATTCCAAATGTTGTTTTAGAGAAACTACTAAGCCATTAAAAATAAGGAGACATAATAACAAAGAGTAGGCTGGGGAGAAGTTTAGTGATCTAAGCACATGTCTGTCAAGCACAAGGTCCCAAATTACATCTCCAGATATTGGATGCCATGCCAGCCAGTAAAACCAGGTGTGGTGGCACACACCTGTAATCTCAGTGCTAGGGAGGCTGAGACAGGAGGATCACTATGAGTTTGAACTATGTAATTAGACCCTGTATCAAAAACAATGAATAATAAAATTTTTTAAGCAAAAGAAAATAACAAAAAGTGGTTTGCATTATCATGTATATTACATATCAAGCATGTTAAAAAGCTAAAGCAAACTAAAAAAAAAAAAAAATGACCCTGGATAAAAAGATGGGCAGATAAATGACACCAATTAGGTATAACATGAACAGATCCAAATACATATAAAAATTTAGTATGTAATTTTAAAAATATATTTTTGAAACAATGGTCAGAAATCATGGTATTCAACTAAAGCAGAGAGAAGAATAAAAGAATCAAAAGATACAACCAAATCAAATGTTGGGAAAAGAATAACAAAATAAAACCAAAACAAAGGGCAATCAAGGACATAAGTTGCAAACAAAATATAAGGCTTTATAAAAACAAAACAAAAGTAACAAAGGTACTACGTCCAAGAACTGGCATTTTTAAGAAATCAACAGAACAGACCATTAGCTCACATAATCTAGAAAAAATAAAATAGGAGAAAAAGACAATGTAAGAACAACCAAAGGGTAGAACACCATTGAAATTGAAAATTGAAGACATCATTAGCAAACACTGCATGAAATCCTATGCAATGAATATTAAAAGCTAAATAAATGCAGAGCTTTAAGAACATTCATTTTACAAAACCAATTCCAGTTAGAGAGATTTGAACAACTTTCCCAGGGGAAAAAAAAAACAGAGAAAATTATCAAGGACTGTTCTTAAAGCAATCAAGCAAGAAAAACAAAATTGAAAACCCTAAAAAACTTAAGACTATTTCATACAGAAACAGTACTAAGCCTTCAAAAAAGAAATAATCTCAAATCTACTACAATGCTCCACAGAATAAAAGGAGAAATTTTTCCCAATTCCTTTTGAGACTAGTGAAACAATTCTACCTGGTAAAGATGACACTTAACGAAAAGCTACACACTAGCATCACTTGCAAATAATGATACAACAGCAAATACTAAGGAGACCCAAATAGCTACATATGCAAAAAGAGCTCAGCACCAGGAAATCCATTAATATATTTTTTTCCAGGCTGTAAAAACAGATGAGAGCAATCATGTGAGCCATATACCCGGAAAACACATTTGGCAAATTTAAATTTTTTGTGAAATCTGAAACAATTTGAAGTTTTTGAAAAATGCAAACACTGAGACACAATGGCAATCAGCATTCTCGCCCTGCCATTCTCGCCCTGCTCCTCCTTGAGGGTGAAGCCTTTCCCTCAGGGAGATGCAGAAGTATCCCTGGCCATGCCTCACAGGTGACCTAGAAGAACTAAGGAGAATCAGACCGGGACAGACAAATTGCAGGCCCACAAATATTTGCAAAATGCAAAGGAAAAGAAAAATACACCTTTATGATAAATTTAGCTACATATTTTTATATGCATTATCTAATTTAATTCTTTTTGCCATTACTCAGGAAATAGAACCATCCCTATTTCTCTGACAGAATTATGAGGATCAGAGATATGGAGCAGCCTGGCCAGAGAATATAACTGGCAAGCTTAGGTTTGAATTTGCAACCCAAACTATCTAATCTAGTTGCAGTTCAAGGTTATTCCCCTCATTTTATCTCTCTAGTCTCCTTACCCAGTATTCTCACTGCCCAAACCTGAAATAAGCCAAAGGGCAAACAGGTCATGGAGGTGAGCCACAGTGGTCTAGCCCCTGGAGCACACCACAGGGTAAAGGGTAAGAGCTACTCTGGAAGAACTACTAGAAGATAATTATTTGTCCATTCAAGTTCTCAACTGTAAAACAGGGAAAGCAAAAGCTCTGCTTCTGGAATTGTTCAAGGACTGAATAACGAACTGCATGTAAACATCTCACTGTTCTCATGGCATCGCGCAAATCCTCTATAAGTATTAGCCATGTGAAAGACTGCCATTCTTTTGCATTGCTTGAATGCCATGAATCACACTTCATTTTTGAATCAAAGATGTGTTTTATACATAAACTTGAAGAACAAAAAGCAGCAGGGAAATGACGCAGCTGGCTCCATCCATCAATATCCACTGGAAACTGGTTAGATATCGCAAACAAATGAACATCTGGGCAAAGAAGATGGCAATAAAATGAGCAGCACAATTTTCCCTCCTAATAATATTTTAAATCCACTTTTTTTAAGTGCCAGTGAGGAACATCTTTTGGAGTTGTGGTCTCATTCTAGGAAAATACTCGTTGCACTATTCTTTACATGGCAAAATTCACACTTAATCATTTTGGTAATAAATGACCACCTAAATATGTCAAGAATAATTTAGCAGCTGTGACCCCTAGAGCTGAAAATGTAGATGAATGTAATTAACCTACTTCCAAAATGGAAAAAAAAATCTGCTCTCTCCTCCCCTCACTTGGGAACATATGGCATCGGATTACATGGCTGGCACCTGGCTGACTGCTGGGTCCGTGTGTCACATTCTAGCACAAGCAGGCAGAAGCACAAAGCCTGCCCAGAAGAGTCACCAGCCAGATCCAAAATGGGCAACTCGAGACAGAGGCTCAGCCAAAATCTGCTGTAGCAGCCTGGGGAAGGAAATCAAGCCCTCAGCACCGCCCTGCAGATCCCAGGCTCCCCTGTGGCCCCGTGACCTCCTCCACAAGCACTTGGAGAGGGGCTGGGAGATTGGGTGCTCCACTGACATGTATCCTTAGCACTCCTGGCTCCGAGTGTGAGGGAGAAATTGAACTGGCCCCAGTGGAACTTTTGGGCTGGCACCTTCAAAATATTTGGAAGCAAGTGTGTGGAGACAAATGCTTCCCATCCCAATTAAATGTGTGCTTGTCTTTGTCACCAGCCACCTTCCCAAATCCCGACATGTTCACACTGATCCAAGGACATTCACCTCCAAACTAGAGTGAAGAAAGCAAAAGGCAGCATCAGAAATCTCATAGCTTCACCATTCTGCTTTTCTTGCCCATTTCGTGATAGTCTCCATTTCGCCCTCTATAAACCAGCCCAACCCATCATGCGACTGAATGTTGACCTTCACACCACTTCCCTGAATTTCTCATTGTGGTACTGTGTGTTCCTATATTGTCTTTGCCATAACAATGTAGAAGACATTGGAGACAGGGGGCAAAAGAGAAAAAGGCCAGCTATATTCACCAGCAAGAAATGTATCTTTTCCATACCCATACCAAAATATACCATAGAACCAGAGCAGGGTGGGAAGAGGGGGAGAGAGAGAGAGAGAGAGAGAGAGAGAGAGAGAGAGAGAGAGAGAGAGAGAGAGAGAGAGAGAGAGAGAGAGAGAGAGAAATCCACTGAAATTTATATAAAACTGGAGTCCAGCAGGAAAAGCACTCTTTCCTCTGGCATCCCCAAGCTGAGAATGAGTAAACTGTATCTCCTACATAGTCCTTTGTTAGAAAGTCAAGGGGTTGCAAAAGATATAGAAGCAAGTGAGAGGAAAACAATTTGGAGAAAAGTGAAGATGAAAATCTGGAAGAGAGGTTCATGGAGAAAAAGGGTAATGGAGGAATTGAAAAAGAGAGATGCATAATAAATGTACAAGAGTCACTGGAGAGAGGAAAGTGGAGAGGGAAAGGGTGAAAAGAAAAAAATGCAGGGAGAAAAATGGGTAGACAGGACATGGAGTCACGAAGAAAGAGACAGGAGGAGAGATGGAAAAAGAAATACAAAGGAAGAGTGAGGTGAAAGTGATAGAAATGAGACAGAGAGGGAGATAGAGTAGGAGGGAGAAATGGAAAGAAAGGAGGGGAGGGGGAAGCTGCTGCCTGCTGTAGTCCTGGCTCCTGGCCACTCATGGGTCCTTTTGTGTCCTGCGTGTAATCACACTTGTGACCCTAAGCATGACAACCACTCTAATGTCTTTGTACTAACATGTTACTATCACAAGTTGGCTCTTCCTGGCTTTGTTCTAGAACCCAAAGATGAGCTGGAGATTTTCTTCATCACCTCAGAATATATGCATACTCGCAATCCACCCAACTGAGGGCCACAGTTCCAGTAAATGGAGGAAACACTCATTCCCTTGCCAACATAGAAGAGACCATGCAAAGACTTCCATTCTGATTTCCCAATCAGGATCTGATTATCAGAAACTAATCCTCCACTAAACATTAAAAAAAAAAAAAAAAAAACTACTTGAAGGTTAAAAGCAGCATTTAGGAGAAAATGATGTTGTACATCATACCAAAATTTAATATGACTTTATGTAAAATAGCAATGTGTCTGGGAATGCAAAGATTCTTCTAAAGTAGCTTAATAACAATCCAAGATTATTCTCCTTTTTAAAAAATGAAATGTATGTCAAAAAAAGACCTAAAGTAGCTGAATCTTGTACCCATTGATGGAGCTGATTTACATAGATAGCATTTAACATTCCATCATCATTATCCTATCAGTCTCCTGTCTAACGTGCGCGCTAAAGACATTCAATGTGCTTAGAGGTTAAAAACATACACACACATATCCTTTACACCCACAAGCCAAAATGGTATAAATGACAAAAAAAAAAAAAAGAAAAAAATCATTTTAGGCAGACAGATGAATATCAACTGGGAAGAGAAAAAGACTGTCTCGCCCCTCCCTTCTGTACCAATATAGTAACTTAAAGGTTGAATAAAAGAAAACTAAATATTTAAGAGTGGAATGTAGTTATCAGATGAGGAAAAGGAAGAAAGAGACAGCATTATGGTAATAGCTGCGCCCTCCTCTGTCGAGGAAGCCGCTGCCAGTGCAATTGCCTTGACTCAAGGGAAGGACAATTCAAGTGAAACCGATCTGCCTTTTGGAATCAAATGTGGGGACATTTTCAGGTATCTTCTTCTTTGAATTTTTGACTAAATTTAATTCTGATGAGATAAACAAAGAGGGCACACCAAGGCAATGATAAGCAGCACAGAGGGACCTCCTTATCCAGAAGGTCCCCTCTTGGCCACGTACTTGGCCGTGGCTTTAGTCTGGTAGTTTTTCTAGGCCTCTGCCCCTTGCCAAAAAGGCCAGAGGGCTCAGAAGCAAAACAAAGGCTGGAAAGGGCTTAAGACCACTGACTTCCCCACCACCCTGACTACTGGGCAGATTTGAGCCATTCAAGGTCAGCAAAGAGGAGTCATGGCCATCCAAGGTGGGAGGAGTGGAGGGTGTGAGGAGGGACATGAGCAGAGAGAGACATAGGTGAACCAAAGAAAAAAGAAAGGCAAAGGGTCACGAGAATAAGAAGAGGGCAGAGAGGAGGAAAGAAGGCGACGATGAGAAAACAAAGAGAAAGAGAGGAAGGAAAGATTCCTCAGGAAACGTGAAATTTGCTTAGCCTACCTGAATCTATTTCCTTGTATTGCATACCTAAGCTGAGACCCTGACTTTTAACAACTACTCACCTAAAGTTCTGCAGGTCCCCCAACCCTTGTGAAGAGTGCTTGTCACTGTTACACTATTCTGCTTGATCCTGCGAGCCCAAGCATACATCAGAATCCTTCCTACTGGGAAGTGAGGGGAGGAAACTCTGCCCTTAGTACACCATTACTATTCCTGGTGGCTTTTCTCAGCTTTCCTCAAATATACACTGTATCATCCAGGAACTCTACTCACAGCAGGCCTTGCTCAGGTCTGGAATGTTTCCCAAAAATGTTGCATTTTATTTACCTGAGAAATAGGAAAAAGTTAATTAAATAAAGTGCAATGCCAAGAGCCATATGCAGAAACTCCCCTAAATTTAAAGAGAAGAAAAGCTAACAACCTTGAGCTGTTTCTCTTTTTGTCCTACTCCCTAATGTGACAAGACTAAACCAGACAAACCAGGTTCTCTCAGCCGGCAGTCTAGTCTACTAGAGAACAAAGATAAAATAAAGTGACAGCTTTTGAATATTAATAGGGCATATCAGCAAGGGTGAGCAGGAAACAGTCTAAGTCATCCACAAGTTCTAAAATCAGCTCCTAAAAGCCCAAATTCATCGTGTTGCTCCTCACTTAAGAATTCCACTAAGAAAATGAATCTTTATTTCAAAAATAAACTTCTGAGGTGCCTAGAGATAAAAGCAGAGGAAGAAATACTGAAGCGCTGCAGGAACATCCCTCACTCATCTTCTCCCCCTAGGGCCCATCACGATGCCAAGCAAATCATAGATGCTCAATAAATGTTTTTGGCATGAAGAATGATGTGAAAAGAAAAGGAGTTTTAAAATCAGCTTCAGAACAGCACTGGGCTTTGAAAACAGGCTGGCCCCAGTCAGGATCACAGACATTGAAAATAGAGTTAGAGGTAACTGAAATCTTCTTCCAGCATCATCTAGATCATCTTTGGAGAGTTTTCATTTCCAAACAAAAGGTGGAAATAAAATTTTCTGCAGCACCATATTTACATATACCTAATTCACTCACCCATCCACATATTCATTCATTCTGTAGGCACTGTGTGCCTAACCGCACCAGTCACTATAGAAGCCTCCACGTTTTCAGCCAGAAAGAAAAACCAGCAAGAGTGTAGCCTCCCTGGAATTTACTTTGCTCTGTTCTTTCTCTTAACCCTAAACCTAAACCTGGACCAGACCTTTACAGGCTGGGCCCCAGATCTGCAATGCCTCTCCCCTGACATTGCCCTCACCCCCAGTTCACCTTGTTCAAGCACTTTCATTAATCTTCCTGAAGCAGTTTTCTTGCTGTGTTTTCCACAAAACTTTGCTGTGCAAAGTCTCCTGCAGCTTCTAGCACCTACAATTCAACTTAGAGAACACTGTTCTCTGTATTAGGCACAGTGCTAGGTTTAATATTCCTCAGCATAGCAGGTTAACATAGCAATCGGTGGTGTATAGGAAGTTACCCTGAAATTGGCAACTTAAAATACCAGGAAAGTATTCTGGTCCAGTCTCTGTAAGTCAGAGATCCAGAAGCTCAGCGATTAAAATAAGGATACAGTGAAACTTTCAGTCAGGCCTGCTGTTGGTCATCTCCAGGACTGACTGTGGTGGGGCCGTCTGCTTCTAAGGATGCTCTTGCATGGCTATTCATGGGCAGCCTCAGATCCCCATTTCCGTAGGGCTCCTTGAGAGTTCTCATCACATGGCAGCTGACTTTCTCCACAGTGAGACACCTAAGAGAGAAGGAAAGAGGAGGAGGAAGCCACAATGCCTTCAGATTAGTGACTTCCTAGTTTTGGAAGCAGCATAATATACAACATCTGCTATAAGCTATTAGAAGCAAATCCAATTTATACTCAAGGAAAAGGGAATTGCAGTGGTCAGCTTTGGTTTATTGTAATGAAATATATGAGAATAATATTTATAGGAAAATGCAGTCTGGTTCACAATTGCAAGGGGTTCAGCCTACAGCTGGCAGGTGCCTTTGCTTTTATTCATGGAGCAAGGCAGAAGCTTCATCACAGAAGGCCATGGAGAAGCACAGCTTCTCATCTCGTGCTAGCCAAGAAACAGAAAGAGCAAGACAGCCAGACAGGAAGGGACCAGAAACAACACAGAGCCCCTAAACCCATGCCTCTATGACTCATTTCATTCATCCAGGCCTCACCTCATTTTTATCACCTCCTGATAATGCCCTCAAGTCATGATCTCATCAGTGGATTAATCCACAGATACAGTCGAAGCCCTCATGATCCAACTTTCTCCCAAGGTCCTATTGCAAGGCAGCCTTCCACACAATGAGCCCTTTGGATGAATATGTTGGATCCTGCCCATCTAGGACCAATATCTACCTCTTTCCACTCAGAGCCAATCACTGCATTCCTGAATATACTACACCAATAGTGATGTGGTTTGAATGTATTGCTTCTAAAACTCAGTGTCAACTCTTAACAGCCAAGGTGATGGCATTGAGACACGCAGAAATGACTTAGGAGATTGTCAGGCTATGCAAACTCCTCTTATGAATGGGGTAAAGGCTCTTATAAAAGAACTTCCTTATAAAAGGTTGTGTTCATTCACTTGTCCTTCTGCTTTCCTCCTGGTGGATGTGGTGAGGAAGCCCCATCTTGGATGAAGAAATCAACCCTCACCAGACACCTGAGACTGTGAATGCTTCAACTGTGGTCTTCCCAGCTTCCAGAACTGTGAGGACAATTAATCTATGTTTTTCATGAATGACCAAGCCTGTGGTATTCTTTAATAGCAGCAGAGACTAAGACATAATGTAGTAGTGCCTTATTGCTTTTGTGTTGCTTCACTTTGCACACTCCTTTGCCTTCTAAATTCCATATGCCCATCCAGGTAATAGAGCACAGTGGCTAAGATTATGAACATGAAGTTGCTTGCACTCAAATACAGTAATGATCCAGCTGATAAAACCGTGAGCTGAAATAAACTATAAAGCTGCTCTTCTCTGATGTTGTCACAGAGGCTAAAAGGTAACACATTAAGGTACTGTCATAATGGAATGAATCAATATTTTTAAGCTACTAAGAACAATGCTGACTATGAAGTGAAGCACTAGTATACTTTTTGTTAAATAATACAGCTAGCATTCTTCTGCATCCAGCTGAAATCCCATAGCACACAGTGCCTCCTTTACTAAGTTCCTAGTGTTGCAATCATGGCCCCCCTTCACATTTTAACAAATTGTCCTTTAATCATCTCACTTGCAGATATTCCATTATCTTCTGAAATCTTTTAATTCTGTACTTCCCTAGAGTGCTTCCTCTGCAGAGAACAACGCTGCTCTAAAGAAAGTATTTGATATTAAAGAAAGGAAGGAAAAAACTCATTCAGAGGAAAATACTCACTCTGTCTCCCCAAATCCAAGAAATCATGATCATTACTTCTCTGTGACCCACTGGTATCTGAGGCCAGCTTAAGTTAGGCTTTTCCACAATGTCAGCTTATTACTAGTCTTTATTAAGCATTTGGTTGGTGCACAGGGTGGTAGACACCAAGAAGTCAAATCTCAATATCTGAGGTTTAAGTATCTTTTTGAGAATAAGTCACCCTCTCAGGGCTCAGCTTCTTTGTCTATTAAATGAGGAGGTAGGACAAAATCCTTAGAGGTCTCTTCATTTTGAGAGAACTATTTTTCTGTTGGTAATGCCCGCTCTGCTTTGCCAGGCAGGGCTGCTATGAAGATGAAGTTAGAAAATGTGCATGAAAGTGCTTTGAAAACTATAAAGCACTGTTCAGAATGTAAGGCATTATTCTCATTGTTGTTGCCATAGCCCCAAAACTCCCTAGAGAAAACTTTTCAAAGGCCTTCCTGATAGCATCCCACTGGGATCCTAAATAAGAAAAGCTCTTCAAGTCTCATTGGATCTCTCCTGCTGCTGAGGAGGTCTGCAGCGTTGTTTCTGCACATTAGCAGCTTTGCAACGAATGCTTTCCAGGAACTGCAACTGCTCCCAAGATAAAAATTGCTATTTGACCTAATTATGAGGTCTACTCCAGATCCAGAAGGAAAAATGGATCATGATCTATTAGTGATGTCTGCTACAGTCTTAGCATAGAGAAGTGATCACAAGCTGATTGATATTCCTGGGTCCCTTCTGTAGCTGCAGTGTATGGGTGTCAATTATGTGTCAGGAATCCTACAAAGGTTTTCACAAGTGTTATCCCATTTATGAAGCAGGCACTGCTTATTCCATTTTACAAATGAGGAGGCTGATTTGCTCAAACTCTAGTGAGTGACAGGGCCAGAATTAAAAACAAGGGCTGGGTTCTCCCAAACCCTGTGTACTTTATAGCAACAAAACATTGGGACCCCAGGATCACTTAGGCATACAGGTGGGCCCAAGACCTTCCTTATGTTTCATTGAATGATACAGGAGATTAACATCTGCTCTAGGACAGATTACTGGTGATCTCTGGCTTACGACAGGATTTGTAATGCTAAAGGAACAGTCTGAAAACTTTTCTGAAATCACACTACTGAGTTTTCAAGAAAATTATGTCATTCAAGAGGAGGTATAATTATTTATATTTATTTTTAATTTCACATGCATATGTTACTACATTAATGTATTAGATGCATATTGAAATATATCAAAAATTGAAAATTTTAAAACTGGAAATATACAAATTATAGTATTTTTCCCTGCCCAATTCTCATAATAATCCTAATTCCCATGGGATTATTATGCCTAATCTCTGGGACACACTGACCAAGCATAGTGTATTTTGTTTATCTGCTTTTTGCACTTCTGTTTTTCCTTTGGATTGTTTCTCCTTCAGGGATTTCCTGGGAAAAATGTCAGAGGTGTAGATAAACTTCCTCTCCTCACCAGCTCCTACCTACACTCAAGCTCACCCCACCCTGCTTTCACTTGATCTTCCTACCCAGTGTTCTATGCCCTTTGTTCCCATGCTTCCAGGCATTCTTGCTCTTTAAAGGCTTTCCATATCTACCCCTGCAAACCTCTTGTTTTGAGAGGGGGTCCCAGTGCACAGCATGTCATCCAATACACAGGCATTGTAGGAGGCTGAAGAACCCAAAGAGGAGCCAGTTCCCCACATAATGACTTGACCGAGAATTAGAACACATGTATGAATTGATCTGGTATTACACCGAAAGAGATGCATTTAATAAAAGAAACATCACAGGGGCCAGGTGTTCAACCCTTGGCCTACTGAGCTGCCCCATGGTAGACGCCTGTAATCCCAGCACTTAGGAGGCTGAAAAACAAGAGGATCACTACGAGTCTGATCTGTGTAGTGAGACCCTGTACACGCCATACTAAATACATTTTTAAAAAAACAGAGAGAAAAATTGGAGAAATGATTTCCAGCTGCAGTGATCAGAAAAATGTGTGTAAACTGGGAACATGGGCAGGATTAAGCAATAGCCAGAATTTTCTAAGGCTTGGGGAAAACTGGGAGTAAGGAAATGTAGAAGAAGAAATTTTTAGGTACAGCAGAAGATGGGAGACAAGTGTACCACAACGGGTAGGGAGTTAATACTGTGCTACAAGGGCTATATGTACCAGGCAGAAAAGACAATAAAAGTGAAAGAATAAAAAGCCTGAGTGGCCCAGCCAGGCAGTAGTTAGTGAGGGTGAAGGAGTGGGTGCGACGCAAACTGCACAAGGCTCACAGGTGGGTTAAGTCTTTGAGCAGAAAGTACCAAGAGCAGCTCTGGGCACTCTTAGAACCCTGGGCTTCTAAGAGAAATGAGGCTCCTGCCATGCATGGTACAGTGTGAGCTGGAAGAAGGCAGGTTAGGAAGGTTCACTTTCCTCTATGAATAGACTTCAGGGTAGAGCACCTTGGCAGGGTAAAAGATCTTTTCTCCAGAGAAAATGAAGAACATTTCTAGCATCTTGCTTGGTACTTTTGAACTTTCTACAGCTCTCTTGCTTGCAGCCTACCATCAGGACCAACCACAGAATAGAGACCATAAAAAGAAGACATGAGATCTTCCAGGCCAACTTGTGCATATTTCCAGACCAGCCTTTCTCTTTACTGATGGCAACTTTAGAGTTTTTCAGGCTTTCTGCCCTGTGCATCCTGGGATGAGCAGATTCTTCTCTTGGTTAATCAGAAAGTCAGGAATGAGATTTCTGAGAGTGCTCAGGCCTGAGCACCCTGCCTCTTTAAGCACATTAGGAAGATTATCAGCAATGTATCAAGGTGTCTTTGCAGAATGGTATAAACTTCGGTTCCACTACTTATTGCCATAAACCATACTTCTAGGTTTTTATTTATATGTGCATTACTTCAATATGATTGGATCTGTAGGCAGCAGAAGGGATTGGAGTAATTTATATATATATCAATAAAGGTCTCCAGCCAGTTACTGGATGCTCTAAGGGGAACAGTAGTTCCATTTAAAACATTAGAAAATGGAGAAATTGAAAATAACTCTCTATTTGGAGGCCAAGGATTAAGACATTTTGCAAGGAAGGTCTCAACCCAGCCAGGCTATGCTAAAAAGGCTGTTAAAATGTCATTCAGTTGGTAGTTAAGCCACAGAATTTACTTTAACCCCTTCATTTCAATTGGATTTCTGTTTGTGAAGCACGGATCTTAACGGGAACATGCAGGATGTGTGGAATAGGCAGAAGAGCTCACAGGGGCATACCATTTTCAGCCTCGTACTGTCCATTTCTGCTTTAGTACTATTGCTTCCCATCTTCTGCACCCACTATATAGACTTGGGGAGACTACTGGCCCCATTTCTCTATGTTCTCTGGCCAAGAAGCCCTCTATATCCAGCCTAGCCAATCAGATATTCATTCCTAAGATGCTGACCATTGATAAAGTGTCACATGGCCTAAAATTGGTAGAATCCAAGTTATCCTAATAATGATACCCCAAGGAGACTGTCACTTTCTGCCTTTCACTCCAGCATAGCTGCCCTAACTCTTCACTCTTGTACCTTTTATTTAATTTTATGTGACAGTGTAGCCTTTCCTTGAGTTCTGTTTAGTTTAGCCAGAGTTTCTGTTGAGTACAACTCTGGAGCCTATGTTGGCAGGACAGAGAGGAAGAGGCACTGTCTGTCGGGCTTGACTCCTACATTCACCAGCTGTCTGGCAGTAGACCTATAACTCTCTGCTTCTGTTCTTTGTATGAGTTTCACCTGTGAAATGAAAACGTTGGACAATGCCACTGGTTCTCAAACTTTACAGCTCTTCAGAATCATCTGCGGATTTTCACAGTGTTCATTCTTCCCATTCATGAGCAAGGAGTATCTTTCTGTTTTATGAAATCCTGTCCAATATCTTCATTCAGAGTACTGTAATTTGTCCACTATTTTACTTCCAATGTTAGATTGATTCCTTTTTTCCTTTTTTTTTTAGATGTGATTGTGAAAGACATGGTTTTCCTAATTTCTGTCTGGATGTGTTTGGTGTTTGTGTACAGATATGCTACTGATTTTTGAGTGTTGACTTTGTATACTGCTTTGTATACAGGATTTGCTTATTAAATCTACAAGTCTGTTGGTGGAGTTTTTGGGGTCTTCTCTGTACTTTTTTTCTGTATTTGGGACAAGATCTGCAGGGTCTCAGTACATAAATCTGACTCATTAGTGATTCTCCTGTTTTCAGCCTCCCAGGTGCTTCAGACCATTGAGATATCAAGTCGACCTTCTATGTAGAGTATTTTTTATGTAGGGTATTATATCATCTGAGAATAATAATAATCTCATTTCTTCTTTTCTTTTATTCCTTTCATTTTTCTCTCTTGTTTCATTGCTTTGGCTAATGTTTCCAGAACTATATTGAATAGGATTGGTGACAGTGGACATCTTGTATTGTTCCTGGTTTTTAAGGTGAAGGCTTTCAGGGGCTCGGGAGATAGCTCTGTGGTCTAAGCACCTGTCTGGCAAGCACAAGGACTTCATTTTGATCCCCAGTATTGCATGCCATGCAGGCCCCGTGCCATGTTGGCCACCAAAGCTGGGCATGGTGGCACACACCTGTAATCCCAGTGCTGTAGTGGCTGAGACAAGAGGTCCACTAGGATTCTGAGCTGTGCAGTGAGACCCTGTACCAAATAATTATATAAATAAATGATTAAAGTTAAGGCTTTCAGTTTTTGTCCATTTAATACAATGTTGGCTGTTGGTTTATCATAG
Organism: Ctenomys sociabilis; assembly: GCA_004027165.1. Taxonomy (NCBI): domain Eukaryota; kingdom Metazoa; phylum Chordata; class Mammalia; order Rodentia; family Ctenomyidae; genus Ctenomys; species Ctenomys sociabilis. Next base: position 56,423 of record PVKA01007593.1, on the reverse strand, counting down.
ATAGCTTTTGTCATATCAAATTCCTGTAATTTTGTTTCATGAAATTCTGTATTGTTTCTCGTGTTTGTTTTTTACTATCTTTTCAAGCTCTTTAAAGTATTTTTCTTTTAAAAATCACCTGGTGCTCTTGTTAAACATCTAGACACTGACTATGTCATTTCATGTTGGAAGCCAGGCATCTGCTTTGTGTCCTACTAGGCCTGAAAAGCACAGTTTCAAATGATGCAGTTCTGGGTAGTTCATTCCACAGAAGACCACAGAGAAGGTCTCCGGGTGAGGGAAATATAGGTGGTACTTATTTTACCTGAAGTAATTTCCTCTTTACATTTTGTATATTAGGTTGTACATTACATTTCCCCAGCAAAATGAGCTCCATTACTAAGGTAGAAAATTCTAAAAATCAGTAGACTAAGAGCACCAGGGAATCTCCACTGACCCTTGCTGTCCTAATTCCATGTGGCACTTCCTGCCTGGCATCCAAAGACAAACAGATGTAAAACCCTCTAGAGAACTGACTACTGCATTGATGTTACTATAAAAGATTACAGGTGTGAGTCAAGTCACAGAAAAGTAGACCCCACTCTTGCCTGTAAGGAGAAGCAAGACAACAAATAAAATGGATTTCAAGCACATTTTTTGAGCTTCAGATTTCAATAGGAACAAAACAAAGATTTTGATCCTCAAATCCTCCTCCGGAACCCACTTGCAGGCGTTTTTATTATCCCCACACACACTGATACAGCATCCCAGCTCTGAATGATTTGCCCATCGAGATGCAATTAGATGACCTCTAACCACTGCATGAGGCTCCTCCCGCACTGCCACTTCCGGCCGTACCATTTGGAGCACAGTAAACTAGAGCCGGAGGAGAGCTATAAAAAGCCTAGCTCTTATTTTTTTTACTTTAGAGTCCCTATGTGGCTTCATTTATTTTCAAAAGAGCATGTGACATGTTCGTTGGCACCTTCCCTGCTATAAAATATCTGTTGACATTTGTGGTTTGGGCCTGAGTTGGATTAGTTGCTGTTGTATCCTGTTCACCCACTGCATGTAACACACAGAGAAACACTTTGGGCTGATCCTCCCTCTCAAATGTTCTACTTTCCACACAGAGTGTTCGGTGTGTGTACAGTGCCGAATGGGAAGACTAAAACCCAGTTATGCCACCTCTTATCATCTGGGTGAGCTTAGCAGCATGTTACTTCTATCTTGGCTTCCAGTCTCTGTGAGGTTTCTGTAACTATAATGATAAAGAAGAGGTCAACAGTGGCCAATATGTTCCAACCAGTTACAAATGAGGTGGACACTGAGCTATGCAACTTTCCTGAGATTATCTCAACCAGTCCTCACATAAGTCTACCAAATTTGATCTATCATTACCTCCTTTACACAGAAGGAAAAACTGAGTCACTGAAAGGTGAAGTAATATCCTCAAACTACATAGTGAATGAGTATACTCTGGTTTCTCTTCAGATCATATAAATCTTTTCCCTTTTACATAGTGAATGAGTGACCCCACAGCTTATTTTCAATGGCAATAGCATTGTCTCTTCTTCATGTCTGACTGAGGGAGTTTGGAGGGGTCTGAGGTAGAGGACTCAATGTGAAAGAGTTCTACTGTGGATGGCTATTTAGGATAAAATAATGCAAGGAAAAGCATGGTATAGTACAAAAAGTATCAATCTAAGTTTGTCCTTGTTAGCAGTGTGCATTATAGATCTCTTCCTACGTCTTTGAAAATGATCTATTAGTTGAAGAAATCCTACTTCAAAATCTAGTATAGAAAATGCTGTTATGCATAGGGTAAGACATTCATCTTGAGTCACTTGATGGCAAAGAGTGAATGTTCCTTGACATTTCTGTGTTAGAGAACAGATTTGATAAAACAGAAAAGTAAATCAATGCTCACTGTCACCAGTCACTGAGACCCATTTCCTCATAGGCCATATCTGGCTGACTGTCACAGCTGAAGGAGCTGAGGGCCACCGTGTCATTCCTGGATTGTGTTCCAGGGAGCATAGGCAACCTGGATGTTCAGAGAAAAGAGGCTGCATGGTCACCATTCTGGAAGCTGGGACACCCAGGATTCTCTTCTTTTAAGCCACAATGCATTAACACATTCAAGTTCCCAATAAAGAAACCTGCCATTTATGCTATGCTCTGCTTTTCTTCTACTTGTGTGGCCACAAATCACTTTGATGAAAGTTTCAGAAATATTTATGAAACATTTTTTTTTACCACCTAGTGGAAAACATTCAAAATGTCCCATTCCCTTCTTTTATTAGAGAGGAACATGAATTGTCAAGATTATATAAACCAATCAATGGGAAAGCCAAGATTAGCAATATTGTCTCAAGCCACCAAAGGTATTTACAGGACATCTATCCAAAATCTCTTCAAGAAACTGGCAAATACTTTGAACAGGCCATCTTTCTTCAATAACATCATGATCCAGTGGGGAACAGAAGACAAATTAACAGGCAACTTCAAGAGAGAGTGGTGGTGCACTGGGGACGCTGAGGCAGGAGGATCATTGCCTGGGATACAAAGTGAGCTCAAGGCCAGCCTGAGCTGTATAGTGAAACCCTGTCCCAAAAAGACAAAAAAAAAAAAAAAAAAAAAAAAAAAAAAAAAACAATTTCAGTGTAATATAGTTTGAAATCATCTACAGCATGTGATGATTGAGCAACATGGCTTCTGAAACTTGGGGCTAAAACTTTTCATTTAATTTTAATTCATTTAAATTTAAATACTAAAATGGTATAAAACACTTTTCTATTAAGTACAGGGTTGTTCTGGTGTGAGAGTATTTCACTTCAATAGCTTTGCTTGACAGAATTAAAATCTCATCCATATTTTTGTATCACAGACCAAAACAATAATCACATATGCAGTTTATTATATTCCCTTTGGAATATAATAAGATTTAGATTGCCAATAGATACATAGAAGACACTTAAGATTTAACTAAAGCCTCCAAACAGGAATGATTTTTATGGTGAAATGCAAAAGAAAGAATGAGCCAGAAGCCAGGAAGGAAGAGTGCTTCAGAGAGAGGGAACAAAAGGCCCTATGGAGGATTATGAATTAGGGAGGGTTCCGAAATCCAGAATGATCACTGCCACTTCCAGTCTGCCTACCTGCTATGCTGCTGGCTCCATGGGTTTCTCCACTGGATCACGACCTCTTAAACCACAGAAACTCCTAAGGTAAAGTGAATAACTACACTGAAGTGCACAGCACATGATTTCCAGGAAGCATAATTGTGATTGGCTCCTGAGAGCTGGCAGCAGCCTAGCGCAGGGGTGGAGAAGAGGGTACAATGTAAAGGGTGGTACATTCTACAGGTGATACACTCGGGCCAGACATCCTCTGCTGGAAGCACCTGCCTGTGTTCTGCAAAGTGTTCAGAAGATTTCCTCACCCAACCCACTAGATTCCAGGAACAGATTCCCGCATCAGTTGTGACCATCAGAAATATTGCCTCTTATTACCAAATATCAGCAGAGAATCATCGCTCTGAGTGTCGTTGAGAGGATTAGTGGAATCTTGCATAAGTGGCAGTGTAATGAACACTAACATTGCAAGCACTCAATAAAGATTTGCTACATGAAAGTGTGAAGTAAAGGAAGGAAAATCTACTGCAGGGATGACAATGGCACCTAGCACTTCTGCTATGTTGTGGGTTTAGTCAGCCATGGTGCCAGGCCAAGAACTTCCTTTTATTCCCTCTCTTTCTCTCACCAAAAGGGTCTGGGTCTCTCGGGTAATTTGGGGAGAAAGGCCCTGCAAATGGGACATGACTGCCTCTATGGATTTAATGGTGCTTTTTAAGTGTGGATAATTATAGGACCTCTTCTAAGCAAGTGCACCAGTGGGGGTAGGCTGCAGGCTCTGGGGCACGGTGGGCCCACGTAGCTCAGCTCCATGGAGCTGATGGTAATGTTATTAAATGTGCTCTCTCCTTTTATTAGGCATCTTAATAACCTCTAAGTTGCACCCAGGAGAGTTGGTGCAGAAAAAGAATTCTGGCCAACCTAATTTGTATTTGAAAATACCCCATAGGCCAACGGAACAAGATTCAGATGAATTTCACAGGCAGCTGAGGGCTACATAAGGCAAGTGTTTCCAAATCGTACTCCATTATTGAATGCAAAATGCCTGCCTCTCTGCCTTCCCCACTCTCATTATGTGCCCTTTGTTCTGCCAGTACCCCTATACCCCATGCACATACATTCAGTCTTTAGCCCACTCATTGGCTAATAAAGAGACTATAACACGAGTCTACTGTCAGTAGGAAATAATGATAGCTCAAAATCATCAGCTCGTTGGTACCTGGGCCAGATCCTAGTGTATTCATCCAACAACCCCAAAAGTGAGTCCTACTGTTATCCCCATTATATAGTTGGAAAACCACAGATCCCATTCCTGCCAGCTAGAACTGCCAGTGATACATGCATGGCTGTCCCATTGAGCATGCTGCTTGTACCACTCAATGGGGCTGCAGGATGCCACCCAAGGGGACTGTCATGCATGTACCACCCATGATTGAGAGCCACCCAGCAGCAAGACATAGAAATTACAGCCCCACCATGAATATGTTAAAAAAGAGTAGCATCTTGCCAAGATGAAATATAAAATTTGGTAATTATAGATCAAGGACATGAGGGCTGGCTAGATAGCTCAGCAGATGAAAATCCCTGCTTAGGCAGAGCACAGTGGCTGGGGTTTGATCCCCAGCATGCCATGCCAGTCCCGCCCACCGGGTACTCTGAGACTGGGTGTGTTGGCACATGCCTGTAATCCCAGCACTTGGGAGGCTGAAAATAAGAGAATCGCTGTGAGTTCAATCTACATAGTAAGACCCTGTAGACCCTGTATTAAATACATTTAAAAAACATACAATCAAATCAAGGACATAAACCCAATTCTTTCTGGTATTCATCACCAACCTTCACATTTGGTGACAAGGAACAAATCTGTAAGTCCATGTACTTGTTCCCCCTGTGTGGTGGCTGTAGGTTTCAGATACATATGAAATGCTAGATGAAAACAGTTCCCCATCCTCAGATATGTTATCTTGAAGATAAGGCACAATGGGAAGTATATTTTAAAGGAACCAGAGAAGAGAGTTAATGTGTCAGATTCGCCCAACAACCATTTAATGAAAACCAATGATACAGGAGGCAGTGAACTTTGTGCTAGAACAGTGCCATGGCCAAGAAAGGAGACCAAGAGATGAGGGGAGGGGAAGTAAAAAGTATTCAGAACTGTTAAACATATGTACCAACCCCCAGGGTGAATTTAATCATCAGGAATTAAAGACATGTAAATAAAATAAAACAGTTTGAAAATGTGCAATTTATAAATCATTTCAGGCTTACAATGTACAGAATCTGATCATCTTAACAGAAAAGGATAAGGGGCAGAGGGTAAAAAGTAAAAACCAGAGGTGACTCGGATTTCCCTAGCATTGAAACGCTGAGGCTCAGTAATTTTTTTATTTTTATTTTATTTTATTTTTATTAATTTTTTTTATTTTAGTGCAGGGTCTACAGGGTCTCACTGTGTAGACCTGGCTCATTTGATTCTCCTATTTGGGATTATAGGCGTGTACCACCATGCCCAGTCTCAACCCATCTCATTGCAGCCCAGGGTCACAGCCAGCGCAACTGGGGATCGAACTCCCTGTCCCCGTGTCTTCCTAAGCAGGTGCTTTAACCCCCTGAGCTATTTGGCAGGCCTAAGGCTCAGTAATTTAATAGGCGTGAGGAAAAGGTAGAGCTTGGAAAAGGAGAGGCTGGGTTTGTTCACACATAAACTAAAGCAGACATGTCTCAGACACTGCATCCATTTCCTATTGCTGCTGTAACAAAGTACTACAGACACAGCTTTGCCCAGTACAATCCAAATGTCTTTCGGTTCTAGATGTCAGAAATCCAAAATGAAAGGGCATAAAACCAAGGTGTTGGCAAGGCAAGTTCCTTCTGGAAGCTCCATGGGAGGATCCATCTTTTGCCTCCCTCAGATTACAGAGACTGTCAGCATTTCTTGGCTTCCACAGCCCCGCTTCAGCTCCACTTCAGTGGCCACACACTTCTCTTCTTTTCATGCCGCTTTGTTCTTCTCTGTCCCTGACTCCTCTGGGGACATTCTCAGTTATATCATATCTACACAGACAATCCACGATGTTCCCATTTATAAAGTACTTTTTGTCCTATAAGGTAACAGCCTTGGGTTTCAGGGTGTAAGACAGATGCACGCAGCATTTATGGAAACTATTGTTCAGGTTAGCGTAGACTTTTGATGAGAAATACTCTATAAGCCATGGGAAATACAATTCTTGAATTTGGAAGAAATGAGACTCTTGGGGAGTGAATGAAGGAATCCCATTTGGTTATTTACAGAGCACTCAACATGTGCCAAGAAAACCAACAAAACAGCTGGTTTGAAACTCACGCACATAGTTCATAGTTGATGGGAGTTTAGGTAAAAGAAGATATGAGAAGTGAAAAGCAGAGGACCACACATAATATTTTGAGAAAGCCCATTCTGGGGCAGAAAGGAAAGGAAGAACCAACATGAACTGGTCAAGGTTAAAAGCCTACCATGGAGCAGCACTTCGCCGGCCCTCTTTTGTGATTTTGTGGATCACTATAAGTAAGTCGTAAGAATATTGCTTCCAATTATGCCCTCTCTGGGGCAAGCAGAAGGGAAGCTTCACCCAAATTCTTCCTGGACTATAGTCACTATGGTTCTAGCCCATTGTTTTTCTCTCCTTTTCTCAGCCAAGTGCAGCCATGGGTTCATATCCAATCAGCACACCCTAGTGCTTGGCTGCTTCAGTAATGAAGGCAGCAAGAATTTAATCCATGGCAGCCTCAGGTGCAGAAAGATGATACTGAATATTTCATTCCTGGGATGATGGGAACTGGAGGCCCCTGGAGAGGATCTGGCTGAATCTTTTAAGTGAGCCCTTCCAGGAATCCATTGGGTAACTGTGCTGTTGGCAGTAATGACGGCCACTTGGGTCTTAGCTTCCCAAAGGGAGGAGAGGCTGCATTAATGTGAAACAGGGCCAAGAGGCCAGCTCCAACTCTGACTCTAGGAAATTAGATTTTTTAAATCCTGCTTTTAGAGGGTTCCTACTACTTCTATGGATCCAAAAGATCACCCCCCCCTTGCCTCACTTTTTTTCTTATTTTTTATAAAGAGCCAAATGAAAGCAGAATAGAAAGGTCTAACAAAGAGAAATCATTTAAGGCACATTTTTTCCTCTTCAGGAAATTACCTGTTTGGCTTACATTTTTTAATTCCTCTCAATCTTTAATAACTAGTACAAGAAGACAGTAAATGTTAGAATGGCTGGGAGAAAAACAGATGCATTATCTGGGTGGGAAATTGCATAGGTTATATTGTACGTAAATACCATTTATTAAGCACTAGGGTTCTAAAGTGAAAAAAGAAGGGTTTCCTGAAAAAAATTAAGTGTTTTGAAAAGCTGGATTAGGTTATTTTTTTTCCTTGCTGCTCTTCACCAAATTGAAAACAGATGATATGCAGCATAGACTTTAGAAAGCATGGCACTAGGTGGTACAGTCACTTTCCATGCTACAGCATGGTGAGGTGATCTCAGATACGATGCCTTTGCTCCCAAGACCTGTGTTCAGATCTGATTTGTAACTGTCCAAGAGCTGCAGAGTAGAGTATGAACAGGGTGTCAGAGACTAGAGATCTGAAAGTTGAGCTTCTGCAGGTACCCAAATATACCCATCTCTGTTCTCCCCCTGGCCATGGCCATCCTTCCAGAGAAGGCGCCACAGGGAAGCTTCACATCCAGCCTATACACTCCTGCCCCCAGCTAAACTCCTTCCTTGCAAGCCTGGCCATCACCACATCACTTACAGTGTTTTGCTTCCTCGAAGACAGAGGAAGCTCCTGGGGAAGTTGGTTCAAACTTTAGGGATACCTGTGCTTCTTTCCCCAGCTCCTACACCATTTCTTGCTTCCTAGATTAATCTAAAATGGGTTTATTTGCTAGTGGAGCAGTTTTTCCTCTGTCTCTGAATCATGTATCTATGTTTTGATGGGGCAGTAAGTGAAGAAGTAGTAAGAGATAAGTTCAGGAGTCGATGCATAGGTATTTTCTAAAGATATAACATTTCTATATAGCAAGCATTGCTGTTTACTAAATAAGAAGCACTTCATATTTAGTAGCAATACTAGTGAGTCTTAAAAATATAACTCTAAGTAGAGAAATCTTCAAATTATCAAGAATATAAAATGTAAGTATATTTTAGTCTTAAAAGTCAATAAATACAGAAAAATGTTAAGTAAAGGTTCCCATGGATCTTAGCTATGGCCAAAATCATGAAGATAATGTGTACAGACTGAAGCAGTTGGAAACTCTGCCTGAGACAAATTAGAACAACATATTTTATATTAGCCAATAAATATTAGTCATTTTAGTGCATTTCAAATTCCTTTTTTGCTTATTGTTAACATTATTGTAGTTCTGTTCTTATATAAGCCTGAAGAAAATCCCAAAAGTATCTTTTGCTATAAAAAAAGAAATAGAAGCTCCCTCAGCAATGATACTGCCCTGCTTTGGCAATGGAAGCAGTAGGCTACAGAATAAGAACAGATTTCCATTTAAGTCACAGCCCCACTATTTTCAAGCATAATGACCACAAAATGTAAAAAAAAAAAAAAAAAAAAAAAAAAAAAAAAAAAAAAAAAAAAAAAAAAAAAAAAAAAAAAAAAAAAAAAAAAAAAAAAAAAAAAAAAAGGCCTTCTCGGTGACTCAGTGTCCCCATTTGCAAAATGGAATTGTCATGAGGAAGAAATGAAGCAACATATGCAAACTGCCAGCTTGGTGCCTGGCACACAGAAGAGGCCCAATATGTGGAAGCTATCACACTTAATAATAGCATCAACAATAATAATAAAACTGACATTCATATGAAAATTTATGCTTTCAAAAGGACTTTTATCCAAGAATTAGAACTTATCCATCCCATCTACAGAGTTCCAGCTGCTACACAAAACCCAAGGGTTCAACTCCAAACAAGGGCCGTGTGACTCCAAAGTCAGTAGTCTGTTCCAGAAATAGACTCCAGAACTAGGTTATCTGTTGGACAAGTGATGTAGATTTACATTCCTCAGGATTCTCATCTGTAAAGTAGGCATACTAGCAGCCACCTTCTAGCATTATTGGAGTAATTGGTGTTGGTGGATGTAGTGTACCATCATTATCAGAAAGGTGTTTGTTCAAACTACCCTTACTTTATTTTTGCAAATATCATTATAGCTCCTGTCCTCAGAAGACTGGGAGAGTTATCTACATTGCCCAACTGGACAACTGCTTTTCAAATTGTATTTGTCATAAATTACCCAGCCACTAAGTCAGAGATGAAAGTGTAGCCATACAAGGATATTTTAGTTTTATCCTCTGAGTACATTTTGTCACTAAGCCCAATCAATTACTTCATTATAGATTCAGATCAAGCCAATTTTCTAATTAGAGCAGGTCATCTATGTCATGTATTGTTCCAGTCATTAGGAAAATTTCCACCATTATTCAGAATACCAAGAGACAAACGTAGACATGCATTAGATTTCTTTGGCAAGAGTTGTGTTTTTGACTTAAATATTAAAGAAAATGCTTTTTTCACTCTTGAAGCTAAGACTGACTTGAATCATGTACTGATATGGCACCTTCTGGAAAACTAAGACTGGTTTACCAAGCACATCTAAGCTTTCTGCATAAACCTATGAAAGGTTTCACTGATAGAAACCTAGCCAGTCATCTAAATAATCGGAATCAACAGGCAAATAATTACAGCATATGAATCCAGCCCTATAAAAAGTCAGAATACCTACTCTTTTGGCAAGTGAAGATAGCCAAATCAAAACATTCCAGTAATCCACTTTAGCTGCTGCTCTTCATGAAAACAGTGGCTTCACTCTAGGCTTTACCAGTCCAGCCCCAGACATAAAGGTGATAAAAGGCTATTTTCAAAGCCCAAAATCTTGTCTGAGGACCACTTAGAAAACACTGCTGGCTGGGGAGCAATCCAAGCACATGAGTCAATGAAATATGACCCCTAATTGAGTTAGCCATTTGAGACTGTAACCAACAGTGTGTCCAATGAGTCAGTATTCACCTTTACAACTCCCTAAGCCCTTCCTGGGTTAGTATCCATTTAAAGAGAGAAGGAAAAAAGATGACTTTCATCACTTAAGTGTAAATGAATCAAAATATGATAGGGATAAGGGAGCAATTGGCTTTCACTGATGACTGATCTATTAAAGGGAGTGAGTGATGATTCATTCCGGATGTGGCATTCTTGAAACATGCTGCTAGATCATCAATTCCAGGTCTCCCAGATGGCCTCATACACAGAGTGGTATCCTGGAGTTCAGATGGCGTGAAATATATGGTGGACTTTAAAGCCTCGAAGCTTTTGGATGCATCCAACCTGGCTATGAAGAATAAGCAGAGTTGGTCTTAGTCACTCACCAACATTCTACTAGGAAGCCTCCTAGAGAAAACTTGTCAAAGCCACTTCTGAAAAGCCAGGTATTCCCCCATGCTGAAAAAGCATGTTCTAGATGGTGATAGCAAACTACCCCTTGTTCTTTAGCCCAGACAACACAGCTTTATTTTTTTCATTTTCAGTAATTGGAAATACTTAAATTTCATTGGATTTTGTGTTTCCTGAGGGCCAGTTGGCCCTCTATTTCCACTTACTGTTTGCATGTTGAGGATGAGTTGCATCAAAGTAGTTACCCCCTCTTCAAACATGGTAGCAATCCGGTCTTTTTGGTGTATTTATACTGATGGTAGCTACCATTCCATACCACTCTCTATGCACTGATTTTGCTGCTGCTGTCATAAAGCCCCTAGAGAGTTCTACATAGGCAAGAATCCACTAATCACAAACCAATCTATGATAAAGTTTGTACAAAGTAAACAATACCTCAAACCAGTTTGAGATAAAGCTCTGCCCAATAGATACCTCATGACGTATAGTAACAAAATGGTTTGTGTTGACCCTGTCTCTTGGAAGATCTTACTGAATAGTGAGGCACCTGACCTAACTATCAGCCTTCCTTGGGATTTACATATGCAATGTTAGCTTTGAAATACCAGAATCTAGAACATCTTGTACACAGAGAGACAGTAATCTTTGCATTAAGTGCCTATTTATGAAAATACTATAAGACCACCTCTTAGAAATGGCAAAGACAAAAGGCACCCTTCAGCATATCTCAAAATTATACTTTTTCTTCACTCTACCACCCTGGGGTAAAGCCATTAGAAGAGGATACATCATGCAGTGGTGGTGGAGAGAATGCCTAGCATCCACCTGCCTGGCTCCTGATCTCAGGCACACTTCTTTACCTCCCTGAGCCATTACATTCTCTTGTAAACAAAAAAGAACAAAGATAGTACCATATCACAGGATAGTTTTAACAATAAAATGAAGTAGTGAATGTGAACATGAAATATCATGATTGCTTATAGATCCTACATTTTATAAATATTGTGCTGAAAAATGATTTATGTAGTAAATTTCTTCACCTGCCACTTGTTCCAACTTTCTGCAGTAGCCTTCTTGTTTCTCCCCTTGAACACCCAAATATAACTTGGCAATCTCCATATTTTGTTTTTGCATCCCCAGAACCCTCTCACTGCACCACTTCTATTTTTCTATGTCTTATTAGCACACGTTTGCAGTACATGAAGATTACAATCATCTCAGGAATTGTGCACATGCACATAACACATCTTCATCTTTTTCTTCCCCTCTTCCATTTCTTGGATCCCTTCCTTCTATGAAAGATTTATCTCCCCATGTCCTATAACCTATGTTTCATTTTGCTCTCTATTTATATTTTGGGTTTCTCCTATAACAGAAATCACTGGCATTTAAGCTTGTGTGCCTGATTTATTTCTCTTAGCATGGTCTCGAGGTGCATCAATGCATTTAATGGACTCTGATCCATACATGAAAGCTCAGTCAAGGCCACTTCTCCTACAATGCTGTTCCCGAACATGGCAAGCACGCTATAATTGCCTCATATTCTGTAAGCCAAACTGTAAATTGATAAATGTTTCAAAACTACCTAGACCACCTCAGTGAAAATGTGCTCCTTCTCACTAGCACACCACCCTGCATGTGACGGGGGGCGATGGCACTCTGCTTTGCCTCCCACCATCACCAGAAAATTTGGATCTGTGTGATATGATACAGGCGCTTCACACTGCCAAAGGTGTTGATGGCACTGCACCTTAAAATTCCCTGTAGTCAATTCTTCATCATAACAGCTAACATCTGCTTCTCAGTCATGATAAATACTGGTCTGATAGGATAAAATTGAGGAACACTAACATTTTTTACATCTCTAATGGAGAATGTCTTAGTCTATTTTGTGGTGTACTATAAAATGCCATATACTTGATATGGGATCCAGGATGCTACATCAACATAATTGCCTTTAGGATCCACCTGGAATTGGTGGAAGGTCATGGAGGCCTGGCCTTGGGGCATAAAGCCCACTGTCTTGTCCTTCCTGGTCCCTTCCTCTGCTCTGCCTCCCACCACCATGAACCAAGAAGCTTTGCTCCATGAGGCACTTCTGCCATGATGTCTCTGCCTTGCAGCTTGCAAATCATGAACTCAGACCATAAGCAACATAAACCTCTCCTTTAAACCGCAGGTGTTTGGTATTGCATTTCAGTGATGAAAAGCTAATATGCTCAGTAACATATGAAGAAAGAAACTTCTCCTCCACCACCACCACAGATGTCAGAAATCCAAGGTCAAGGTGCTAATATCTGGAGAGAGCCTTTTACTGCGTTGTAACACGGCTGAAATCATAAAATGGGAAGAGAACACATGAGAGAAAAGAAAGGGGATAAAGTCAACCTTTTGTTTTATTTTTTATCTTTTTTTTTATTTTTTTAATGTATTTAGTGCAGGGTCTACAGGGTTTCACTATGTAGACGGGACTCATAGTGATCCTCCCATTTTCAGCCTCCCAAGCGCTGGGATTATAGAAGCGTGCCACCGCGCCCATCTCAATCACTGTCTCAGTGTGCTCCGGGGTAGCTCAGGTAGTGGTGCCCGGGATCCAACCCGTCCCCTGCACTCTGCCTAAGCAGGTGCTTTAGTCTGCTGAGCTATCTGGCTGGCCCTTAAAGTTGATCTTTTAATCAGAAGTCTACTTACGAGATAAGTCCTCCACTCCCAGAATGATAGCATTAAGCCATTCCCGAAGACAGAGCTGCCATAATCTAATAACCATTTAGTAGACCTCACTTCTCAGCACTGTTGCGTTCAGGGTTAGGTTTCCCAGATATGAACTTTGGGCACAAATTAAAGCCAGAACAGAAGATTAAAAACTTAGAGAATAATGGACTAAAATGAAACAAAGAATAGAAAGAAAAAAAATGGAAACAAAGATTTTGTAAATAAGAGAAAGAGGAGGTGAAAGGAGGGGAGGAGAAGGGGGTAATAGGAGAATCAAGATATATCATATATACGTACAAACTCTCTATGATGAATACAATCATTACATATAAAGTATACCAATAAAATTAAATTTCTAAATAGAAACAGAAGAGGAGAAGTAAGCATGTAAGAAAAGGAGCACTGAGGATGATTCCTAGCTTGAGGATTATACATCTGAGTGAACAGTGGTGATCTATCTTCAAACCAGAAAAACTGAGAGAATTGTATAAACTTCCTCACAGTGAAAAACAAATTAAGAATTCTGCCCATCTAAATTTAAGTGATGATTAGATGCACACAGTAGATGCATGAGAAAGGCAATCTTACTAGTTTGGAAGGCAAGAAAAACAGTGAGTTTATAAACATAAATGTGCCAGTCATAAACATATAGGTGACAATTAGTGTTGCCAGAATCAGTCAGTTTACCAAGGGAGTAAAAATGGAAATGAAAAAAATAGAAAAGGGGACCAAACAAAGGAATGAAGACCCAAGGAGAGGACTGAGAAGGGCAACACAAAGAGGCACAAGAGATGCCAAGAGCCCCTAGCACAGCACAGGTCATGTGAAGGAAGTATTTCAAAAAGGAGGGTGATTGATTGGGACAGATGCTGCTGGGGGACTAAGATGAGCCTTGATCATCAATGACTGAATTTTAACAAAATGGTGGCTGCTGTGCTCTTGACAAGAAAGTTCCATCTCCATGGGGAGATGAAAGCCTGATTGAAGAGGGGAGGTATGACCTGGTGCACTCTTCTAGGATGTTTTGTGTAGAAAGGAACATTTGTACATGTGGGATATTATCCAAATAGAGCAAAATTAGAAGCAGAAATTCAGTTGAAGGCTCTTAAAATTGCCCATAAACAACAGAACAAGTTAGTCTTGTATATACAAGAGATTTATGCAATCCCACTAAAACTTCCATGGTCATGTTATCAATATTCGAGCATAATAAAGGAACTAGGTACATAAATGTTGCTATTGAAAAAGAAAGAATTAATGTTAGAACTGAAAAATACCTTAGACTATACAGTCACCTCTCAATTGCCATTAATCTGTCATTTTCCAGAGAGAGAAATGGGACTAAAAAGATTTGCTATGTTTATGTATTAACTCCCCACAATAAATATAATTATTATGCACTGCAAACAGGTACTAGAAAAAATAAAAACTTCTTAAAAGTTGAAATAAAGTGTCCAAAGAAAAAATTTACCTCTATAGAAATACAATTAGAAATTAATTCTGTTCTTTCACCTCACATCACTTATTCAGCACATCAAAAGTCCATTCCCCCAGCATCAGGAGGGAGTAAATTTTGTATTGTGCAGGTAGGAATTTTAAAGTAAACGTTAGAAAAATGGCCTTTAAATCATATTTATAATTTATCTCCATTACTTGGGTCAAACATTAGTTTGACCAAACATTAGTTTCTTTTTTCACAAAATGAGGACAATAATATCAGTCTTACGGTTTTGTTTTTAGGATTATCTAAACTGATATACTTAAAATCATGATGTCAGACATGTAGTTAGACTTTAATAATAATAACTGGTATGACTGTCTTTTATCTCTGTTGGTTCAGGTGTGAATCCAGAAACCAAACTCAAATTGCTCAAAGATCTGAACAAGTGAGAATGGTTTGGAAAAGAAATTCCAAGCAGGGAAAAGATAATAACTGATGGCACAAAAGTGAGTATCCTGTGTCACATTTGGGAAAGAAAAACATCACTGGGACCCCCATGTCACCTAGATGGGACAGGAAATGTAAAGGTACACAGAAAGGCAGTCTAATGTTTGGTTCCGTTTGCATCTATCACATTTGGAGATCCTCTGATTCACAAGCAGTCATGAGCACTTGATTTGCCAACCACACAGATCAAACCAAGTGATTATTCTTATTGTTATTCCCATTTTAGAGGTGAATAAAACAAGCCAGAGACAGATTAAGAAATTCACTCAAAGCCATAAAATCTAGTAGCTGGGGATGAGACTAAAGCTCAGATCTTCAGAATTTTCCACTTAGGTGTCTGATTACTTGGGCGAGCCTAAGTATGGCATCTGTGGAGCATTTGATGATTTTATGATGTGCTTTGGGATTTATAGATATTGTTTTGTTCGTACCTCTCCACCTCATAATCCAAAACGCAGTGTCTGCCTTTTGTCTATGAAATGTGTAAAAGTGCCCAGCCTTTGTTAAGTGGTGGGTGCATCCAATAAATATATAAATCATAAAAATACAAAAAGCATATGATGGCTGGCTTCCTTTCTGACAAATCTGTTTCCTTCCTCACAAGAGATGCTGCCCTGTGGTTCTTCATGTGGGGAAATAAATGTCATAAGTTATCAGCCACTTAGTAACATGCCTCGTATGCACCTAAAGTCCTGTGTGGATTTAAATTTCAAGTGGAGGCACATCATTTATGAGGCCTGGCCCAGCCCTATGCATGCATGGACAAAGCCAGAGGGTCCTCTCAGGAGGGTACTGAGAGCTCTCAAAATTGCCTCTCCCTCTCCAGAATACCATCTCTCACCATCTGAACACAAACCTTCATACCGTGCTTTGGTTTTATGTTAAAGGGCTTTGTTCATTTGTTCCAGAAATATGAGTTGAGTGGCAATGTATTAAGCACTATTCTAGGTGTGGATGATACAGAAATGAGCAAGACAGACACAAACACTGTCCTTTGGAGCTTTCACTCTCTTTGGAGGTAGTCCGGGGAAAGACAGAGCTCCAAGATAGGAAAAATACATAGTATGAATGGCATTATATCTTTCAACAAGTAACCAGTAAGTACTTTTTTTCTGCTTTATAAAAAACACCATAAGTAGCATGATAAACTTCAGCCCAGGTCCTCAACTAGTTTACTCAAATGTCATTTGGAATGACCTAGCTCTGGGATGGAGCTGTTGCTTACAGTAGCAGGCATGGGATTCTGTCAAATGCCAGGTGCTAGAGTGGAAAGTAACATTTATGAGATTGGCCTATCAGATGCCTCATCACTCAAGGAATTCCAGATAGTGTCAAAGTGTGACTGGTTTCTATTCTTTCCTCTGTTCTCTGAAACCACTTCTTTCATGTCCAGCTCCTGGATCAGCCCTCAGGATACATGGATAAGAAGGATGGAAACATCACCAGCTCTGTGCTGGCCCTCCGCCAAATGACGCTAACACCCAGGCTTCCCCATTTGAGCAACACATTCTGGAGTGTTCACCACTCATGCATTCAATGTTCCAGATACAAAACGTCATGAGGTGATCCGTGCTGCTGGGCCCACTACCTCTAATGTGAAAAGAGACGAGTGAAAAACAAATAGTGGCCTAGATCCTAAGGCCACACTACTACTCAAAGAGTTCCCTGCTCCTCCTTCTAAAGAAATGTATTTCCAGTCTCATGGGCTGAGAACAGAGCCAGCCAACAAAACTTTCTGCACTGAAGCAAGTGTTTTACATTTGTGCCACCAAATATAGAAGCTGTATACATAGGCCTTATGGCTACTGAACAGCTGGAATGATCCAGTGAGCTGAGAAACTGTATTTTTTCACTTTATATATTTTAATTTAAATTTAAATCTAAGTAACCAATCATGGCTAGTAGATACCATCTAGGTAGTTCAAGTCTATAGCAAGAGATGTTACATAGCCAGACCTGTCTCCAGGGAGCACAGTTCCTGGCAAGGGTTTTAGAATCCAGAGAATAATGAGATGATAGGATTCTGTCTATGCTCAACCCTGTAAGGTGCTGTCTATGTCATGAAAATGGGTATTGTGACAGGTTTTATAAAGAAGAACAAAACAGACACATGACTTTAAATACAAATAAGGTCTAATAATTCACATCATCAATAAGTAATAGCAAGAAGTAAGAACTCTATCATATAGATAATGAAGCCAGGCCTATGTGGTCTTAGCTCTGCACACCTGTGACCTGCATGTGTGGAGGGAAAGGAATGATGAGGTCAACCTTTGAGCCCAAACAATCTCTTCTTTTGTATCCTATGCTATGGCAATTTTAAAATGTTCTTAGGGTCAGAGTTCTTTTTAATACTGTAACCTAAGGACTTTGCTTTCCCAGTGCTGACTTAGCCTTGTTTCTAGCCTATGAAAGATGATCAGTAGAGGACTGTTAAAGAAAGAGATGGAGGGAGAAAAGACCTATGTGATTCATCTTATTTTTTAAAAATGGTCAAATGAATGGGAAGGGACTCCAACACAGTGATGTGCACATACTCTGGTACAAAATAAGTTGTTTCATTAATGCGCAATCAAATTCAGTACATATGGAACTCACTCTTACTGAATTTCAATTATGTTTATAAGTGTCAAATGATTAAATATCTATATATTTTCTATCAAGGATCAACAAATTTGAAAACAGGGCTTCTAGAGCTATGCTTTGGCCTATACCTACTGACTGAATTATCTTCATTAGTAGCTGGTATCTGTCATATCAAAAGAATATTAAATTATATTTAATGGTTTCTCTTTGTTTTATAATAGGCTCAGGACATTTTTCTAGATCACTGAACTTCGAGGAAATCATGACTGGATAACAATTATCATTTTACTATCTTCTGCTTATTAAAAAAATTGTAGTCATAAGCTCCAATTCCTATTTCGTAAATTAGAAGATGGATTAATTAGGGTAATTTAACAGCTATTCCCAAAAAACTAGTATTTTAGTGGATTTACAAAATACAAGAGTACTTTTTATGTAATAATCCAAGATGGATTTTCTTAGTTATTGGATTTTTTTTTTCCAAAAAAAAAAAAATCTTTGGGATCCAGGTAACTTCTGCCCTCTAAACCTATAGCACTCTCTATGGCTTTTGCACAGCGATTTGGGATCCAGGTAACTTCTGCCCTCTAAACCTATAGCACTCTCTATGGCTTCAAAAATGGCTTTGTTTTGGGCAACTCACAGGGAAAGAGAACACAGAATGCACATCAACTTCCTGGGAAACCCAGGTGCAAAGGGTTTTCTGTTTTATAGTCTGTAGAAGAACTCATCATGTGCCCACCCATAGCTGCAAGGGGTGCTGGGAAATATAGTCCCTAGGCAACTGCCTCTCTGTGCTATTTACACATTATGGAATAAGAATAACAATTTTCTGGTGGGTAGCTATCTGTCTTTGCCACAACCTGCATTAAGCCTCTGGTAGAATTCTGAAGTTGAGCTAAGAAAATCATCTAGTGCATAACCCCAGATAAAAGCTACTGCTCTGTCAAGAAAATAGGAATTAAATTAATCAAGGTGTCATAAAACTGAGTTCTCCCAACAAGAAGTCAGAGAGTGCATTTGTGGCAAATATCTCTAAGACATAATGCCATTCATGTGAATTCTTGTGTGTGGATAAGAAAAAACCTGCTCTATCTGCAACATCTATGCATTTGCTAGATGTTCTCCAGCTGTCCCCAGCAATTTGTGAGCTTGCTGACTGACCCAGATTTACCCTTTCTCCAACTCTCACCACAGTTTCAAACTGTGCCAGACAACTGGACACCTAAAGTCAACTAGAGGGAGAATTTAGGAGGCATTTAGGAGGTTTCTGCCTGGAGCCTAAAATGTGAAGGTTGTGTGTTTCGCAAATGAAGGGAGAATTTGAATGTTGTTTATTTATAGCTTTTATTTTTATTTTGGCAGCTTCAGCTTCAACTTTAGATCTCCATGATGGTGAGGCAACACGGAATGCACTGCTCTGTTGTCACATCATGAATTACTGTTGTGGTGATGACACTGGAATGGCGTTATGTGAATATCTTTCCATAAATATACGCAGTGTCTGCCCCATCTTTCTTGTTCATTAGAATGACTTGAATCATAAGGCGAGTACATTTTTATGTCAGATAATTCTTACCTTTGGAGTTACATTGTATTTACTGAAGTTACATTATCAATGAGCACCGTCACCTCTGCTATCAGTTGATACTAAAACATAATATTAATTTACATCAAATCTACATTATGGAAAATGACCAATGATTCAGCTGCCACAACTGCGGAAAATAGAATCCACCTCCTAGGAATATTGGGACTATAAATGATAAAATATATAAAGAGCACTTATCACTGTCTCATGTAACAAGTACTTTCTAAATATTACTGTGATCTTTAATTTCAGATAGATTATTTTAGTCCCAGAGATATGGTAAAGAATTATCTCTGGGTATGTTCGTGAGGTTGTTAATAAAAAGAGATCGGCATTTGAATCAATGGGCTAAATATGGGATGGTAGCCTCCAGGTCGTGTAACACCATCTAACTGGCTCAGGGCTCAGAGACAATGGAAAATCAGACAAGGAAAGGCAAATATATATTCTCCCTCCATCCCTCCTTCTCCACCTACGTCTCTCCCTCATTTCCACTCTTGGGTATTAGAAATTAAGTTCTTCAGCCTTTGAACTCAAGGGCTTGCACTCAGCCCCACCACCACCAGTATCTAGTCCACCATCCTGAGACTAAGAGCTACACCATCAGCTTCCCTGCTTCTGAGGCCTTCAATCAGTCTTGAACTGAGAATAGCTGGCCACAGGACTTCTTAGCCTTCATAATCACATGAGCCAATTTCCTAATCCTTTATTATCTATACAACCATCCATGCATATGCCTATCCATCTGCCTGCCCACCCATCTGTGAATTCTATTGTCACTCTCTGGAGAATTCTGATTAAGAAAACACTTTTAGTATTATAACTGACCCTAGTGAACATCTAGTACTCCCTAGGATTCTACCACTCCAGTTTTCTTTGAAGAAGCATCTCTATATCAATTGCAATAAGTTGTTACCACCCCCACCCTGCATGTGAGACCCATAATCTAGGTCTGATAACTAGTAATAACTAGTTCAACAATGGTCAAGCAAGATTTTTTTTTTGAAAAGCACTTATGTGAGATTTGCTTGAACCAATAGCAAAAGCTGACTCATAATTTTTACCATTCTTGATTGATAGGTCACAACTCACAGGAGCAAAAGACCACCATGTGAAGAGAACATACATGAAGATAAAGTCAACAGAAACAGAGCCTTGACCTAGCATCTAAACCCTGGGCTGGCAGAACTCCTCACCCACACTATTTGTACCATGTTGTTTAGAGCTTATTTGAGAAGGAGTCTGGCACTTGCCCTAGAGTTTAAAGGAGAGAAAATAGAGAAATGTGACAACTTCCAGGCATATTTTATCAGCAATAAAATAATAATAATTAAAAGACAAAGTATAAATTGCTTTAACATTTACAGAAGACTTTCAAATGTAATCACCTATACTAAGGTATTAAATCAAGTTGTTACAACAAATAAACCCTAAAATTCACAATGCAGTTTGCAGAATTTAAGTAGTCCTCCTATCATGCTACTATACCATCTGAAATATATGGTTCCCTCAGTGGGGAAGGAAAGATCTGAAGAATCTGTCACATGGCCCAAACTGAAGTGCAAGGGAAGCTGGGAAATATAATTTTCCTACACATCCACAAAGAGAAAATAGTCTGATAAATGCTACATCTCCTTCTATTTTTTGTATCCTGTCTTTCTAGTAGACATAGAGAAGCCTAAGTTTCTGAACCCAAGTTAGACTACTGGGTTGTAGTGACCTAGCTGGGGTATGGCATCAGGAATTAATTGCAGACTATAAAAATGAGATGGGTGTTCTGGACAGACAGCATCATGGAGTGAAACTAGAATTTTTTTTACCAGATCAAAGAAAACAGATGGTAAGAAAACAGATACATTTGAAAAGATCAATCCAAGGAAGCAATGTTTTAGAAGAGATAAAGTAGCAGTTAGAAGACATAGTCCAGGGGCCAAGGAGATAGCTCAGTGGAATAAGTGATTCCCTGGCAAGCGCAAGGGCCTGAGTTCAATCCCCAGTTCTGAAAAAAAAAAAAAAAAAAAAAAAAAAGCTATTTCAGGAGACATAGTCCAGAAGAATTCCTCAGCCATAAACTGAAGACACTGACATTTACTGTAGGGTACCAAAAGTCTCTGATGTGCAGAAGGGCACGATACTCATAATTTCCTTTTGGCACAGGCAAGGTAAATACTATTAACCCTGTTTCACAGGTAAGATTCACAAAAAAAAAAAAAAAGGTGACTTGCCCAAAGCTACACAGCTAGTAAGAATTGGAAATAAGATTAAACTTAAGCCTCT
Organism: Ctenomys sociabilis; assembly: GCA_004027165.1. Lineage (NCBI taxonomy): Eukaryota > Metazoa > Chordata > Mammalia > Rodentia > Ctenomyidae > Ctenomys > Ctenomys sociabilis. The sequence goes on along the minus strand of PVKA01007593.1, from coordinate 34,762 downwards.
GACACTGAACTCATTGTGCATTAGTTGGACTATTTAATCTCACTCTGCCATGGCCATTCAGTTTGCCCTCAGGAAATCCATATGCCTGTTGATAAGCAAGAAGAGGTAATACTAATCCTCCATATTCAAGTTTTCTGCACAACATATGCATTCACAGACTTCTCCCAACAGCTCTGTCCTGACTGTATCTCAAGTGGTGCTTGAGCCCTCAGTGACAGAGACCTAAGTACCACACTAAAAAGGCTACCCTTGTGTCCTTGAATCACTTCTCTCAGTATTTGTGACAATATGCTTACTGACTTGTTCGCTCGTGCCCATTTGGGCATGAATTCAATGAGAATAGTGTTATGGTTTGGATCTAGCTGTCCCGCCAAATCCTCATGCAATTATTGGGGTGTCTTCTAGACTTGTGATTAATTTATGATCCAATACAGAAATTATAGATGTGAGTGCCACCCCTGCCCTGGGTGAGTAATCTACATTAAAATTTAAGAAATGGATAGAGGCTTTCTAGTTGTCCTTGCTATAGCTGTTGCTCTTCTCTGCTTTTTCCCACTACCTTGAATAGCTGCCTTCTACCATGTGCCACTCTGCTTTGAAACCAGCTGAGTATGGACTGTAACCTCCAGTAACTGAGCTAAATAAACCTTTCCTTCCTCTATTTTGGGTGTTGGGTATTTTGTCCCAGCAACAAGAGAAAAGTAACTAAGAAAAAATTTGTTACTAAGAGTGGGGACATTACTGTGACTAAACCTGACCACATGGATAACAAGCTTTTGTGAATGGCTTATTGGAAGAGAAAGGAAGGGTTTGGAGATATCACCTACCAGAAAAGTGCTGGAAAGCCTGCAGGTGTTCTATATGCTCTGAAGATTCTGATCAGAGCTCAGAAGACCAGAAGACTGACAGAAATCCTGCCTGTAAAGACCAGGCAGTGGGGCGGTCTCTTCTGGGAAGAGACTGCATTGGTTATTGGAATCCGGACAGTGTGTGTAATAGCTTGGCAGAAAGTTTGTCTGCACTTTGCTTGTGTCCAGTGACTTTGCCTGAGACTGAGATTAAATGCAACAGACTGATTAATCTTGCAAAAGAAACTTCAAGGCAGTCTAATGTTGATGCACTGGCATGGCTATTGTTGGGGGCTTTTAGTCAGATTTATATTGAGAATGAAGAGCAAAGAGAATAGGATGATTTAAAATGTTGTGAGTTTGACCAGAAAGGAAGTACCAACAAAGCTGTGGACTGCAAAGATAGAGCTGAGAGGATCTCCATTGCAGAGAAGAAACAGGAGAATAGAAAAGATTGCCTGAGGGCATCACAGGAGGCAGCAGGCTTCCACCCTTTGTGGCCTCAGAATTGCAAGGGTGAGGGATTTTTCCTTGGGTAGAAAGCTACAGAGCACATGTTCCAGAATGGCAGTGATGGCCACACTAGATTCCAGAATGGCAGCGTTATAGAGAATTTGTTCCTTGGATCACAGTTCTCAGTAATTCAGGCACTCAACCCCTATAGCCAAGAGAGAATAAACCCTGGCTACTGCTCCAGCTGTCAGCAAGCTTTGGCATCATCTACATGGCGAAGGTTTTAGGTGCATGCAGAATACAAGAGTACTGAGGTTAAGAAGGCTTCCACTTGGATTGCAGAAGAAAGTCTGGGAGGCCAGGAAGTATGCCCCCAGTGTGTGACACAGAGAGTAAGAAACCTAATGTGCTTTTCCAGACACTTGGAAAAGCCAAAAACATGGATCATCTAAAACAGGTTGCAAGGAGGGAGCAAAGCTGGCCTAAGAGAGAAGCCATAGAGGTGGAGCCACATGGAGCTCACAATTTGCCATAGATTGCTTCAGATGTTCCATGTGGAACTATAGGACTTAATGTTTGCCCTACTGGATTTTGAACTTGCTTTGGTCCCAATGCTTTGTATTCTCTTCTTTGTATGTTCTAGAATGGTAATGTTTATCTTGTGCCATTGAATGCTGGAAGTGTTTAACTTTCATTTATACTGGGACTCATAGCTAAGAGTTTGCTGTAGATCTTGAAGGACACTTGGGACTTGGACTTTTCAGTGATGCTGAAACTGTTAGGATTCTGGCATCTCTTAAAGAAGGACTAAAACACTTTTTGCATAAAGGGATGTGCATGGGTCTGTGGGGTTTCATGGGCAGAATGTTATAGTTTATGTCTAGGTATCCCCAAAAGCCTTGTGCACTAACTAGGGCAGCTTCTAGCTTATGATTAATTCATGATACAGTGCAGAGATTATGGGTGTGAGTTCTACTCCCACCCTAAAGTGCATAATCTGCATTAAAATATAAGGAAGAGAGGAAGGCTTTCTAGCTACCACTGCTATAGCTGCTTCTTCTCCCTCTGCTCTTTATGCTTTATGTCACCTTGAGTAACTGCTTTCCACCATGTGCCACTCTGACTAGGAGCCAGCTAAATATAAACTGAAACCCCTACTAACTGAGCTATAAACCTTTCCTTCCTTAATTTTGGATCTTTGGTATTTTGTCCCAGCAATGAGACAAAAGTAAGATAAGCAGAGACTGTATCAGTATGAAACTTAGTGAGATCCCCAAGACCTATCACGGTGCCTGGCACAAGGTAGGGGCTCAATAAATATTTATGATATTAACAAATGAATAGATAGTCAAGTGTCATTTCTCATGCCATATTAGAATTTCCAGCTGCTTAATCATAAGTATTCAGCTCTTTCTCTATAATTTTTTTATTCTCCCTGAAGGCAGCCACTCTAACTACCAGAATTTTCATAAGTGGCATCCTTGCTGCCAAACAAATCAGTGAAGCACAGGATGAGAACCCCATGTATGTATTTATGGATGCATGAATAACAGGAGAAAGCAATACCATTTTGTAGCAATTGTATACTTAGATTGTGTAGTTAAATTGAGTTGTTTTGGAAAACCAGGAATAGTTATAGTGTCTTGCCTCTTTAAACTCTTAAAGAATGCATTGCTCTTACTAGCCAGCTAGCACTCCTTAAACTCACTTATAGACTCCTCCCTATAAACCTGACTGAAGTGGGGCTTGAAAAGGTAGCCTATAGCATAGGAATCATCAAGCCTTGACATTCTGATAAAAGCTCAGGGCCCTCTCCCAACAGAGGTCTCTCATGAGAATGCATTTTTGCATGCAGTTTTATAAAGTAGAAGTACCCTTAGGCCTTTCTTGAACCCACAACACCAGAGGCTGGAGGCCTCCCAGCAACCACAGAATCCAGAAAAAATGCAGCTCTGTTCAGAGCCTCTGTAGCTCTTGAAATGTAAACACACTCACCCCCTCCTGAATGCCAGCTCTCTGTTAGGAATTCAGAGTGGCTTTTCAGAGCAATCTCTCAGTCTCCCATTATACTTATCTGACAACCTCTTAATCTTGGCAAGACCTGCATTAAGCCAACCTGTCATCATTCCTGGGCTGCACATAGCAGCAGTTCTCAGAGGAATACACACACTCACCAAGAACCAGACTCTTCAGCCTTGTAGAAGAATTTACAATTTAGGGGCTCTATGGCTCCACACCAAGAGCTCAGGAGTGGGTAGACAGGAGACACCAAGAGGCAGCAAGCCAAATTCAGGCTTGGGTGAGCTGCTTCTACTTAGGCTCTTGCTCTAGGAGCCATCCAAGGGAATGTGCCAACCATCTCTGGAATCACAGCCCAAGGCCCAGCCCTAGTGGATTACAGCAAAGGAACAGAGACCCAGAATGCAACGGTGTGAGGGATTCATTAGGGAAAACTCAAGGAGCTCTGTTGTTACTCCAGTTCCATCAGTTACTTTTGTGACTTGTGAGATTCCATTCCTTTTTAAAATAAAAAGTCCAACTATATCCAACTACTGCCCAAAACATCTTGGGAGTGTAAAGACAAACAGCAACAATAAAAAATAAAAAATAATTGGTCAAAGGCATGTGTGGTCAAACCATTCTTTTGCGTTAACCTTTCTACAAACTCCATAAAGTATAAAATTATTATCACAGTTGTAAGTTACTCTGTTTTATACTTGATCATATGCTAAGCACTTTCAAGTGTTCATTGTGAGTTAACCATTAAATTGATGACAAGATCACCCTCTGTTCTTCCTGCCCTGGCTCTTGGTTGGTCAGGGTCACTTCCATTGTCTAGTGGGATATTAGGAGAAGAGAAGCAAGCAGAGGTTTTGAAAGGCATCTGTCCATTTTCACTTGCACTCTGGTACACTTCTCAATACCATAAATGTATGCCCAGGACAGGCTCTGGCTCAGTGAGAAGTATGGGGACCAAAACCAATCTGCCTGAGGCACTATTGCCTGCTGACACTCAGACCCACATGCAAGTCCAGGCAAGACAAGCATACCTGCCTAGGCAGTATCTTAGTGACCCTTGACAGGTGAGCAAAAACTCACACTATATTACTTGTTTTTGTATACGGTTTAGTGCCTGGTGGTTGTTACTCTGCAGTGTGGATACAGATAATGGGCATACCAACTATGTGCCACATACAAAGCACAGGGAACAGGCCAAGCAAGGCTCCTCCTCCTACATAGTAGATAATATTATATTACTTGAAATTCTTAACAATTCTATGAAATAAGTTATACCCCCATGTGCAGGCAAAGAAAGTGAGATACAATGTGGTTGTGTTACTTATACAAGGCAGGAAACAGAACTGGAATTCCCACCCCAGGCAATACGATGTGGTGACTGAGTAATTTATCTCTAGTCAGCCATCATTCCTACATCTGTCTGATGACGGTCACAATAATAGTAAAACAGGCCACATCGATTATTGGAAAGGCTAGGTGAGATCACGCATATAAGTACTTGCCATAGGGCTTTTGCACATGAAGAACTCAGGCAAGTTTTGCTACAACTGTAACAGCCCTCCAATTATGATTACCACAGCTGCTGTGGCTCGCTATTGCTATTAGGTACTGTGGTTATGCCATCTGAAAGAAGAGCCTGACTACTTAAAATGTTCTTTGTCATTTCATTGCTGTGGCCTAGTTTCTTATCCTTTCCACCTGATCAAGGTGCCATAGTACTGACTGATAATTCTTTACTTTTTTCTTGGTGGAACCAGGGATTGAACTCAGGCCCTTGTGCTTGCCAGGGAAGCGCTTATTCCACTGAGTCATCTCCCTCATCCCCTGACTGATAATTCTTGTCCCAGGGAAAAATAGAAGATTATAAAATACACAGACAACATTAAAAATCTGAATCCCTTTAAACCCAGAGGGGCTATGGAACACTTCTGACAGACTCACTACTAATGGCTTATTATATATTTGGACTACAACCAGATGTATCCAGATGAGGAACCTGCTACACAACTTGCTAAGTTCAATGTACAACAAAAACACTGGTCTCTTGTCCAATGATAATTAAGAATTTCAAAATGTTTAACATTGGAACATTGACTCAAGCATGGAATCCTACTAAAGGTCCTATCTTCTTTATAGAGCAGTTTTGAAGACTCAAGGAGATGAGTATTTGTTTGTTTTTTTTGTTTGTTTTTTTTTTTTTTTGTCTTTTCGAGACAGGGTCTCACTGCAGTTCAGGCTGGCCTTAAGCTCACTTTGTAGCTCAGGCTGGTCTCGAACTCACCAACAATCCTCCTGCCTCAGCCTCCCGAGTGCTGGGATTACAGGCATGCGCCACCACGCCCAGCTCGAGATGAGTATTTTAAGTCCTTAAAACAGAGCCTTATGAAGAGTAAACACTCCATATCATGGCATAAGATGTTTGTTGCTATAATGAGGATCCTAAAGTGATAAAGCCAGTTACTCTCCTCAGAGTGGTTCAGTGGAAAATTTCTGAAATGGATTTCATAAACATCTCTCAGAAGCAACTGGCTTCTCCATTCCACATCTGAAAACACAGATGCTCCATGAGGAAACATCGCTGTTTAGCAGTAACATATCAGGAATGGGTAAAGCAGGCCTGGAAGCTAGGTGTCCTGGGCCTCTCTAAGCCTCCTGCCAAGTCCTCACAGCTCTAGCTACATCGGCTCCTGATAGAATTGCTACAAAGAAAACCTTGCTTATCTGGTACAGCTAGGACTTAACTATCAAGAAAACATTAATTGCTCTTTGTGCTGCAGGACAGCAAGATTGAAGCCAGCCTGGAAAAGTTTGCAAGATTTTGTGTCAAATTCAATTTAAAAGGGGGTGTAGGGGTAACTCAGTGTTCCCAGAATTCAATTTGTAAAGAGGGAGGGAAATAGGAAAAGGGAGGGGAGGGGAGGGGAGGGGAATGGAAGGAAAGGGAAGGGAAACAGAAAGGGAAAGAGATTGCATAGTGACCCATATCAGAGGCTCCTGAGCATTTATTGCCCCATGACACACATTAAAATTTTGTTCTTCTGACAAAGTCATAGGCTAACTAACAAGGGAGGGGATGGGAGAGTCATCCAGTGGAAGATGAAGCCATAGGCCCTTGAGTCTAAACAAGCACTTGCCCATGATTTCCTCAACCTGGGCATACTGATAGGACAGGCTGGATCATTCTTTATTAAGGCAACACATTCTATGACTTTTAGGATACTTTGCAGTAGCCCTAGTTTCCCCTTGCTGAAATCAGTTGCATCAACCCCTCCAGTTAGGACAACTAAAAGATGCCTTCAGGCTTTACCAATAAAGAAGCAAAATTGCTCCCCACTGAGAGCCACTGACTTCACCTTTCTAGATGACAGGGTGCACCCAATGACAACTGGAGTTAATGATAAAATTCCTGCTTCATCGGGTTCTAAGTATAGGATGATCAAGCACAGGATAGTACAGAAACTGACATAGAGTTAAATGAGCCATAAGTATTCCATGCCTTTACTGTTGTGGTACCTGCCAAAGATCAGGAATCCTTTCAAGAGCTCCACAAACTGCCCTGATTTGGAACTGAAAACTCAGTGCAGTAAATGCATATTAAAGAGTGACTTCTACACCTTAAAAGAGCACCCTGCATAGAATTCACAGCTCAGACTAGGCTCACAGCATAGTTATTCTGCTTACATGTGTGTGACCTAGGAACGTTTGCTCGAGTCTGCTGAACCACTGGCAGCTCATCTCTAAAATGAGAACAGCAGTAGGTAGGGTTGGAGGTGTAGTTCAGTGGTGGGTGCTTTGTAGGCAAGTCCAGGGACCTCGGTTTGCTCCTCAGTGCATGTGCATGAATGTGCTCACATGTGTGCACTCGCACACACCACACAGGAAACCTTAAGAGACTTAGTTCTCAAACATTGGCTCCCCCATTCCCCAAAGACACCTGGATCTCCTGATTGCCTGCCTGATTTCTTTTCTCCTCCCTACTCTCCTGCTACAGAGAATAAGACTATAGACTCCCCAAGGGGAGACGCGGTTTCTTTTCCATGAACACTTGCAGTCATCCAGAAAGTGCATGCGGGTCTGAGTCCTGGAGTCCTGCAAACTTGGGCTCCTGGCCATGGCGAAGTTATCTCCCCTCACATCCATCAGTCTTTTCACCTCTCCAACAGGGACAGCAGTGGTGCCACTTCATAGGGTTCTTGTGAAGATACAATGAGATCATTCCCATAACACACCACAGAAAGCCCAGCACAGAGGAATCTTTCTCTGCTCTGTCGCCATGGCAATGTAGATATTGAGAAGGAAGAGGGGAAGACCAGCCAGGAAGAGGAGAACACAGCTGGCAGTGGCTCGCTTTGTTACCCTTTGGAGAGCTTACCCTTGGAGCCCAGAATTCTGGCCACCTCCCCAACCGACCTGGAGTGCGACCTGCAAGAAAACCTCCCCCGTCTTGCTTCTGCTAGGCCAATTGTTGCAACTTTCCCCAGGCTCTCACCAAAGAACTGAAGTGGATTAAATTATATATGTATATATTTATGTTGACAAGAAAGAGGAGAAGTGTAACTTCTAGTCAGAGCCTAAATTTCCTGCCTCCACAGCCCAGCTGGATAGCAGGAGTTCTAACAGAAAACAGCTCCACAATTAGCTGGGGTTCTGTAGCTGTCTGCCGCAGACTGCTTACACCGATGTCTCGATAGGTGGTCTCCCAGTTCATCAGTTCATAAATAAGTAATTTGAAATGTGTTCCTGAGGGAAATTTTCCTCCTGCCTCTCCCCAACAGACTGTACTCATCACTTTTGCCATTCTCCAGGTAGCTGCCGTCCTCATTTACAATGGCCAGAGGAACTACACTGTTCTAATTCCTGCTTCATTACATTGTCTAATACGAGTGTTCACCAGCCTCACAACTCCACATTTCTTTACATTGATAAGGAAAAAAACTGTGCATATATTATTTATTAGCACTTAGGAGGCAGCTTTACTACTGGTTTAAATAGAATATTTTTACATACAAAGCAAGACAACAGCGTTGAGTTCTGGACAGAGGCTTGGAAGCGCTGCCCAGCAGGTCTCCAGTTACACATATGCGTGCATTGGACTGGTGCACGCATGCGGCACACAAAGCACACAGAGCGCCCACTTCGGACACCACGCACAACCCTCCCCACCTCTTTTGCCTCTTTTCCGTGGTTCCCACCCTCAGCATACACAGAGACCGGTGTGTGTTTTGTATACTTCTTTATGCATTGTTTCAACACTATTTCACTTGAGAAAATGCACAACCAGATCAAAAGCACCTGGTCACTTAGGACAACCAGAGTCCCCCACTGGTGAAGCTAATGGAGTCACTAATTTGCCTGGCCAATAAAACCAATGATTTCTCTACTAAAAGCCTTTGAGTGAAGCCTCCAGGGCTTGCTTCAGGGTAATGGAAGGGGGCTAGTTTCCTCTTAGCCAATAACCTAATTATTTTTTTAAAGCACTAACTGTACCTTTCATTATAATAATGCATATAATTGATTTCACTGATTATGCCTTTCATGGCATCTATTAGTCACTATGAACTATATTTACTTCTTTTTGTTGTTTTTATAATTGTTTAGCTTTGGCGTCCCATAATAGGTAATTAATAAAATATGTTAATCTGAGGGTAATTTACCTAATGAGATCTCTAGGAATGCTTGTTTTTTCCTACTGGTAAAAGAATTTCTCCAAAGGCTTTTGTGGAAGGAAATGTTTTCCTGTGAAATCTTGGCACAATCAGAAACCTAAATTCAGGTTCATTTGTTTGTCTTCTTTGCCTTGGAACATTCAGAGAATTTCACCAAAAGAAATGCATCAGGGACTGCACAGCTAAGGAGGAAACCATCCTTTTTTCTGGCCTGGAACAATAACCCATGCTCTCACCTTTGGAAACAACCATCCAGTTAGGTCATTAATGACACTGAGCAGCCAGCTATCAGAAAGCTCTGGAAGGAAGAAGCCAGAGCAGATCAAGATGATTGCAATGTGAGCAAGGCAAAAGCAGAGTGGAGATGACTGAAAGACACTGAGTAGGGATGCCTTTCATACTAAAGAAACCCAGGAGAAGGTGGAAAATCTAGGCACGATCTCTCCATTATAAGTTACCAGTATATATGAAGGGTACAAGTGGCTCAGGCAGAAATCCCAGCTCCTTCTCTGAGACACTAGACAGTCTAAGGAGAAGACATGCATACAGCCTGGAATGGGATTTAAAACTAAGAATTACAAAAAAAAAAAAAAAGAAAAGAAAAGAAAAGATAGACCTAGTGCACAGGTCTGCACCTGGAAGGTGACGGCCTTGGTCATGTCATTTTTGTAGCATACCATCTTCGATTCTTAAGATGAGGGGAGGGCAGAAGCAGCTGCCACTGGATCCCTGAGACCTTTAATGAAGGGACACAGAGCCTGTTGCATACCAATGTTTATCAACCTCAACACTATTGATATTTTGGGGTGAATAGTTTGGGGGGGCAGAGCATACAGAGATGCTCTGCAGTATAGTCTGTTCAGCAGTTCCCTGACTCTAATCACTAAGTGTCAACAGCAGTCTCACCTGCCCCAACTGTGATAATAAGTGATCAAGTATGCTGTGGGAGGCAGGATCAAAGCAACAGGCACAATTACTACCATGAGAATAACTCACCTATAGTAAAGAGTCAGTAAGCATGAACTAAGTATCACAATACCACAGTGAATTTTTCTGAGAATCAACCAGCAATAAAGATGAGAAAAACCACTTGCAGGAAAAAAAGGGAAGGTGTTTCACAGTCAATTGTTTCAACTCTTCCTACCATAATGAGGAATAATTCCAACTTCAGTCTGAGTATGTGCCACTGACATGCAGGAATCGCTATCCAAATGAGACCATATTTGCCTGGGATTAAACTGAAGTCAGGTCATCGATTACACACCAAAAAAAGCAGTAACCATCTGAAATACAACCCAAACTTCTGAAGAGATGAATTATGCTAAAAGCAAAAGAGCTACCTATTCCATTTACAAATACAGAGAGAGAGAGAGAGAGAGAGAGAGAGAGAGAGAGAGCTGACAGAGAATCAAAGAAAAGCTACAGTTCATTGGGGAAGAATTGAAATTTATTTAGACCTTAGACCTAAAAGCAAAGCATGAAAATCAAGAGAACCTAAGAAAATTAACCTATTCTTTGTCTCCTTTGTCTCATGATTTTCTCTGGAAATCCCCCCCCCCCCCGTGCTCTTCTAACCCACACTCTTTCCAACTTAGATTAATACTCTTATGGAGGAACATCTCATTTTTCCTCCCAGTTCTGAGGGCCCAACCCAGGGCCTCCTACATGGTAGGCAGGCACTGTACCTCTAAGCCATACCTCATAGTGGTATCATTAACTTGTTGAGAAAACTCATCTTTGTACGGTTTGTTCAGACCTTGGAAAGGAATCTTTTCATATGGTCGCATGTGGCAAACTAGAGGTTGCCAATATTAGCAATCTCTTCATTGCTTCACTCTGTAAAAAAAGGAAACAAACATGCATTTATACATATATTCACAAACACACACACACACACACAATCACATCTACTTAACACCATAGAAACTACCCACAAAAATAATCAAAAGCAATTGCACAAATATGTGTTGACAAAACTCTCTTATGTATTTACTTAAAAATAAGTGTATCATGACACTAAAGTTCATAGACTGGATTTCCCACATAAAAAGGAAAACATTCCCTGAGACAACAGTAAAACTAGAGCACCAAAAATAAAATAAAATTTTACTTGAAAATCCTAAGGATAGTCATCATGACAAAAGTTAATTCTTTATCCTACTTGCTTAGGCTTATGTTACCATTTTGCATTATTTTTATTTTCAACTACCTACATTGAGAACCTTGAGAGATCACTGGAATTTTATTGAGGTACTCAAGCCCTCCCCACCCCTTTATTGGGTGCAGGATCTCACTCTGCAGTTCGGACTCACCTTCCCCTCTCAGCTTCCCCAGTGCTAAGATTACAGGAGCATACCACCATGCCCAATCGGAAGTATTCAAGTCTAAAATCTTAACTAAGACTCACAGCTCACACTGACATTCACATTCAAATTATAAAATAGGGAAACTCATGCCTGAGACTGCTCAGCAGACACTTTGGAAAGTGAAAAGGGCTTTGCTCCAGAAGCTGCGGACCAGGGTTCCAGTTCTGCCTATTCTGCATTGATAACCTTGTTCTGATCTGCTTCCCAACTGTTAAAGACTAGATGGTAGACCTGACATTATTCACTTTCATTTTGGCAGTCTATGAGTGTGTCACCCTTTGTGCAAGGTCAGTGGCAGCTAGTGTCTAACAAAGACCAAACTAGAAGTAGTTTCACCCAGATTCCACCAAGCGACCCCTACAAAGAAACTCACCAGTGCCCCACTCTGCTCCCCCTCCCCTGCTCCTCATCTCTATGCAGCTACTCTCATCTATGCTGTCCATCCACCACCAGTCTGTCTCTGCCCCCTCTACCATCAACCAGCACTGCACATAGTACAGGAAAGATAGCAATGGGGAAAGACAGTCAGGCACGTTGAGGGGTTACTTTGCCCGGGGACCCCTTTATCTGAAGTTGTCCTCAAAAGCAGAAATGAGTTGATTAGCATTTTCCCACTGAAGCATGCAGAGTGGCTGAGAAGTGTTTCTCATTACTAAGCACGGCTTCTCTGGTTTGCCCTGAGGCCTTCTCCAGGGCTGGAGCAGCTCTGAAAACACCTGTAAACTGCCCATTTAAATACATGCTTCAGACAGATCTTTTTGGGGCTTCAAAAGGGAAAGAATAATGTGTCCCCTCCCTAGCATACATTATCCTTCCTACAAATGCTGAAGGCAGAAATTAACTCTCTCTAGACAGGTTTATTTCCAGTCAGTAGCCAGCATATCCCTCCACCTTCACTATGTGTTAATGTGCTTGTAGTTAACAGCTTTCTTGTTCATTCAATACTAACTGAGCATCTGCTCTATGCCAAAAGCACCACATGTACTGGCTATATGTAAACTACAAAGGCCTTTCTCTGTCTTTTGTTTTTCAGATGGTACTAGGAATTGAAGCAAGAGATGCTGAGCTACTGAGCTCCATTTCCAGCTCCTTTTACTTTGATTTTGAGACAGGGTCTCAATAAGTAACCCAAACTGACCTTGAACTTGAATCCTCTTATGTAAGTCTCCCAAGTGTCTAGGATTGCAGGTGGACACTGTCCTACTCTCAAACTTCTCACAGTGTCTAGATGAACCCAGATGTCCAAGATGTAACCAGAAACCTCATGGCTGCACAGAAATGGACACAGGTAATTGTGTGGCTTATTTGAATTTACATGTCACCTCCCATGACTTCTGCAAACTCCCCAGCTTCCTTCCTTGCTGCCCCATCACTTCATGCCATGGGAAACTTTGCTGAAGACCCGAGAATGAGGAGGAATCATACCACACCACACAGTCTCCTATCATCAGCCTGGATTTCCACTTCGTATCACTGGACCCCAGGCCTGAGATGGCTGGGGCAGGCCTGGCCATCTCCTTGTGTACATTTCATTGGGGAGTGAAAGCCTGCTCACCTTATCCTTCTCGCCTAGCAACAGGTTCTAGCTGACTGGTCGGTCTCCTTTCCTTGGTATCCTAGAAATTGGGGGAATAAACTTTTCTCCTACCTTTACTCAAATATCTGAAATACAACTGGGAAAGGGACAGAAACCAGACCAACAGCTCTGGCCACAGGAAGCAATTAATAACTACACAAATAATGAACACATTTGTGGAAGAAGGAAGTGGGGGAAAAACTATGGGGAAGGGAAAGATGATTCTCCTAAAGGATTCAAAGCAAGCAGACTCTTCTCCAAAAGAAAGTAGTCTTTTCCCATTGCCAGGTCATTTTTACCCTTATCCACATGTTTGTTAGTCTATACTGTATATAAAATGCCACAGAGTAGGTAATGTAGAAAATATACAAATCTATCTCCATGCAGTTCTGGAGAGCCTGAATCCCACATCAAGGTGCTGGCATCTGGTAGAGGCCTTCTATTCATGAGGGCAGAGCCCTCCTGGCCTATGCACCTCAGAAAGAACCCGCCCACCACCCAACATGGCCAAGGTCTGGATCAGGTTTCCAACACATGGACTTTGAAGGAGATGTTAAAGCCATTGCAGCTTCTCTTCCTTTTCATGTTGGCGAGTGAGTAAGCCATCAACATTTTTCTCTGCAGGGCACAGGAATCCAGACCACTGCTATATTTTCTTTGCTCTATTCACTGCTGCGATTTGTGTTTGTTTTCTTTTCATCTGAATGACCAATCAACAATTTTTAAATGAGACTATCTAATGCAGAAAAATCAAAGATCTGCCAATGCTGGTTTCACATGCTGCTCAGCAGGGACAAAGTGAGCTATGTGGTTCTGGGTCCCAGCATCCAAGGCCTCTGGCTCTCTTCCTGCCTCACACTCAATCCTGAGAAACTCCTCTCCATCTGGTTATGGCCTGGACAACACTTCAAGCTGGCACCACTTCCATACAGGCTCCGGTCGCCTCCCCACAACCCCATATCATGCTTATGCTTCATCAGCTCTGTGTGTGATGGGAATCCAGAAGGCCCAAAGACTTCAAGAATACAAGCAAACAAAGATAAAACCTTTCCCATCACCCAATCTGCTGAAAATACACTTTATCTTAGGGAAGTACTGTGGTCCTCTAACAGCTTGAGTGGAAGAGAACTAAGAAGAACAAAAAACAGCACCTGACTGGCACTTCCCCCTACTTACCATTTTGAGGATGATGGTAAACAGCCTCTGATCCTTGGTACTCATGCGCACGCGCGCGTGCATACACACACACACACACACACACACACACAGAGTGCCGAACACACACAATGTACATGTCTCACTCTCATTTTCTCTCAAACTCTGGCACACACATTTGGCTTTATTAAAACCTAATTTAACTTTTTTTAAAAAAAGTTTTAAAAAGGAAAAGTTTCAGAAAACGAAAGCCAAGCAAATGTACATTTTTGCAAATGAGAAAAACACAGCTTGCTCTGGCAAGTCAGGAAGAGCATGAAGCAAAAGAAAAGACTCCAAGAACATGGGTTGAAGCGTTTTGTTTTTGTGACTGTCTGGATGTTGACAGGCAGAGGGTAAGAACACAAGGCAGAAGGAAAGGAGAGAAATGGTCATGCGAGCAAAAGCCGCTTGGTTGTGCTACCTAAGCTACGATGGGCTAAACACCACAACACAGCATTGGAAATTTTAGCAAGTGTTTCTTCTGCCGCCTATTCCTCTTGTGAGTTCCGGGAAATGGAAAGAAAGAGCAGGGAAGCATGTTTCATTTTCAACGGCACATAGCTGGCCTCTATGTACATCCTGTTTTCTGGCATCGCTTTAATTAGGAAAGGCGAGAAAGTTTCCCATGTCCCCCCTCTTCCCCGCGTCCTAAGTGAGGGTTTCACACAGAACTGGCAACTAACACTCCTCTGACAGAATGAACTCCTTCCTCTCGTAAGCATTCCTCCGATCCCCAGATAATACCCCTCATTCCTCCCGCATTAACTAACACACACACAACTTTCCTCCTCCCACCTCCTCCAGCCCACACTTCTCTCCAAAATGTAGAACATAATTGTGAAGGCTAATTATCAAATAATGCCTAAGCCTTTGGGAACAAGACAGGGGGTTCTAGAAATATTTCAAAAGTCTCCAGGCTGCAATAGAAACGTGACTAACTGAAACAAAGATGCCAGCTGAAAACTTTCAAACTGAAAGTCAGTTTTAAAATTTTTTCCAATATATTTGTACAATATTATATATGCATGTAATAATTTATAGCTATCTATAGAAAAATAAAGTGAACCAGTTGTTTAATAGGTCACAGAAATTGTCTGACATTCTAGGGAAAGGTCTATAAGAGAGCAATCATTTGTAGGTGATTCATTCTTTTCTTAAAACCGAAAAATTCACCCTGGATCTGGAGCCTAGAAGAAGAGGCTTTCCAAAGGCTCTGGAAGGAGGGAGGGGTGAACTGCCTCTAATAAGTGGAAAGGAGAGAGCAAAGCTGGTGATAGGATTCACCTCTTGGCCTGAACACAAGCGGATACAACCTGACAGACACAGTCTTTATCATAGAGTAAGACAGGCTCGCAGCAGTACGCCTCACACACACACGTCATAGCTTATGAATTGCATATTGCCTCACTACACACCGCCGTGAACAGAGCTGTGTAGACCAAAAGCTTGAGAGACAATGCAGCTCCCCCCCGGGGACCCTCCACTCCTAGCACAAGCTTGGTTTTCTGCCTGCCTCTTTAGAGAGGAAGAAACAGCCGCCATGGACGCACCTGTGCTCCCTGGCCAAGCCCTCAGCTGTGATGCGTGGCGACATTAAAAATAGCACTGTGGCTGGTCAGATTTCAACTGTCCAGGGACTATGAGCAGTTACAGAGCAGAAGGGGCTGGGAGGAGGGGAGGGAGAGAGACTCAGAAAACACAGCATAAAAAAATAAGCGTAGCTTATCAGGCCAAGAGCTCCGGGAAGAAATAAGGGCTCCTGCTCCCTCAGCAGAAGCCAACCCGAGTGCTGACCACACCCAGAAGGCCAGCTAATAGCAAACTTGCTCACCCATGACCCCAGGGCCGGGAAAGCCAGGCAGGTCCCTTATGAGACCCAGGCCATAACATGAGGACCAGCTCTCCTCTCCACTTCATGGGGGGTTGGGATACACAGTCTCTAAGGACTTCTTGTAAGAGTGAAGAGCAAGCTTCTCTCGCTTTGACTTAGCAGCCCAATGAGATGTCCTGCTTCACTCATGGGACTCAGACACGAATGCGGAATTCTGAGTGAGAGGCAATTAGGGTTGGGGAAAGATCTTGGGGCTCTCCCTTTCCCCCACAGTACTAAGGCCTGAGAAAGCTCCATTTGAGACTAATGACACCTTTAATTGACACTCTTTCTTGTGATGCAATGCATTGCCATGCCATCTACATTATATACCATTACCTCTAAAGTGTACCAGAATCCTGACAACCATGGAGAATTATGGCACATTTTCCCAGACTGCTCATGAGTGTGGGCTCTTTCTCTCCTCTCTCTCTCTCTCTCTCTCTCTCTCTCTCTCTCTCTCTCTCTCTCTTCTCTCTCTCTGTTTCTCTCCCCTCTCTCTCTCCCCCTCCTCTTCCCTGTCTCACTCTGCCCCCTAATTTTCTCATGTTTTTGTTCTGGGACTCAAACCCAGGACCTTGTGCATGCTAACTATACTCTTACACTGCTCCACACTTTTAGGCTCAATCTTTCTTTTTCTTTCTTTTTTTTTTTCAGTATCAGGGATTGAACTCAGGACCTGCACTTGCCAGGCAAGTGTTTATTCTACTGAGCTATCTCCCCAGGCCCTCAATTTTTCTTTTGGTACTAGAAAATAGGACATATTATTCTTATCATTAGGAAGCAAACACAAATGCAAACTGGGAAATGTGAATCAAGTTTTCAGATAAACCTGTAGTCTTTCAAGAAATTTCAGCCTTTCAAGGAGACTATTTTGAGAGGCACCTCTATAATCATTCTGGAAATGACTTTACTCTCCTCTCTCATTAGGAACTTTTTGGTGAGAAGTAATGGATGTGGTAGGCTAAATAGTGTCCCCCATTAAAGATAACCATGTCCTAATTCCTGGAATGAACCTTCATTATGGTAAAAAGGACTTTAAAGATTCGGTTAAGTTAGGGATTTTGAGATGGAACTGTTTTGAGGTGTAACCAAGGTAGACCCACCATATAATCACATGTATGCTCATTCATAAGGAGATCACAAGAGGAGATCTGACTACAAAGAGAGGGCGAGATGCTGCTAAGGCAGAGATTGGAGTGATCCCACTTAGGCTGGAAAAAAAGGCCATGAGCAAAAAAGTACAGATGGACACCAGGAAGTAAAAAGGGCGAGGAGGCAAGTTTCGGATGCCCCAGTTTCAGCCAGTGCAGGGAAACCTACTACTGCACGGCTCAGACGTGTTCGACTGTGTCCCCCCAAAAGTCGTGCGCCATCAGCATGGATACCAGTGTGATGCTATCGATACTTGGGTGAACTTTAAAAGGCAGAGCCTGGACAAGGTAAATAAGCCATGGAAGAAGTGCAGTCAGAGGGGATGGATACGGCTGACCTGAAGGCCGTGAAGCCGTGTTAGTTCCCACAAAAGAAGGCTGCTGGGACAAGGCTGCTGCACAGACTTTATCTTGTCCATAGATGGCGGTTTCCTTTCCACCTTCTACCATGTTGTGATGAAGCTAGAGGCTGGAGTGACACTATTTAGACTCTCCTGTCTGCAGAATCATGAGCCTGATAAGACCTCTTTTGTATATGAAGTACCCAGCTTCAAGTATTTTATTATAGCAACACAAAGTGACTAAGACATTTATTTTAGAATGTTGTCCCTGAGGATCACAAAAATATCAATTTAAGTCACTGGATTTTTGGTAATTCATTACAGTAGCTGCAGGAAACATACGCAGTTTAGAAATAAGAACCCGAGTCACAGCAGGTATCGAAGACTTCACCTATTGACAAAAGATGTTTTACTTTGAGCCATTAAGAGCACAGGGTGAAAGTGGGGAGATGATTATTTACCTGCGTGCTATTAAATAGTATTGCACAAATGTTTCACTGAGACCATCTGCTGGATATTCACTCATATCCTGCCTGGAAACCTCTTTCCATCCGTATTGCTTCAGGTTCTGTGGCAAAACAAATAAATAAAATCTCCCTAAATTTATATGCCTGATGAAAGTTTGACTTTCTGTTCCTGCTAAGCTTTATTAATTAGAAAATACAAAGAGAGCATTTCTAATCCCATAAAACTAAAAAGGTCTTGGCTCCAGATAAC
Source organism: Ctenomys sociabilis (assembly GCA_004027165.1). Classification (NCBI taxonomy): domain Eukaryota; kingdom Metazoa; phylum Chordata; class Mammalia; order Rodentia; family Ctenomyidae; genus Ctenomys; species Ctenomys sociabilis. Next base: position 16,555 of record PVKA01007593.1, on the reverse strand, counting down.
CTGAGATTCACCAAACTGTCTTTTCTACTGTCCTCCTATGTTACTCTAAATGTACCCTGTTCACTAGAAATTATAGCTGAGCTTCTTCCATTCCTCTGGGAACAACACAAAAAGAGTCCGGGCATGGTGGTGCATGCCTGTAATCTTAGCACTGGGAAGGCTGAAGCAGGAGAATCACTACAAGTCCAAGCTGTGTGGTGAGACCCTGTATCAAATACATTTTAAAAAAAAAAAAAAGAAAGAAAAAAGATATAACACAAAAATTTGTCAGTTATTGCTCAGAACTATAAATTGACTTTGGAAATTGATTGACTTTGGCAGAGAATTTTGGTGGGTTATCAAAAAAATGCCCCGATACCTGAAAGATAGGCCAAGAGAATCAAACGCACAATTAACAGGAGGCCCTGAAGAAGAAAACAAGGGAAAAGGAAAATACCAAGAGAACAGAGAAAGCCCAAACACTGTAATTCAAGAAAATTTTCCCGATAGAAAAAAAAAAAAAT
>PVKA01007593.1:0-15952 GCA_004027165.1 Ctenomys sociabilis | reverse complement strand
GCATGCACCAGCACGCCTAGTTTCATTGACCATCTCAGCATGCCCTGGGGTGGGGCCTGCACTTAAGGCTGGAGATTGAATCCCTGGCCCCTAAATCTGCCTAAGCAGGTACTTTAAGGCACTGAGCCATCTAGTTGGCCTCAAAATTAATATATCTTTAAAAAGAAAAAAAAATAAAGCTTGGGAGATAGCTCAGCAGAATAAGCACTTGTTTGGCAAGTGCAAGGTCCTAACTTCAATCCCTGGTACCAAAATAAATAAAGAAATAAAGGCCAGCCAGACAGTGCAGCAGCAGACTGAAGCACCTGCTTAGGCAAAGCATAGCTGCTTTCTCCAGTGCATCATGCCAGCCCCATGCCCAGGGCATGCTGAGATGATGAATGAAACTGGGCATTCATTACAGGTGATGCACACCTGTAATCCAAGAGCTTGGGAGGTTGAAAGACCAGAAAATCACTAAGAGTCTGATCTCCATAATGAGACCCAGAACACCCTGTAGACCCTGTACCAAATATGTGAAAAAAGAAAGAAAGAAATATTTGGAGAGTTAGGCAAAAGAAGAATATAGCTTAGGAGAGAAATTAAACTTTAGGGTTTTTGACAGTAAGCTTTTATGCCAGAAGAAATCAGAGTAAATATATTTAACATACTTAAAGAAAGAAAATGTGAACTAAGGATTTTATAGCCAGAAAATTGTAAACTGTTAATAATGTGTGAAGACTCTAACAATATGGTTTTCATGAATCCTTCTCAATGTACCTACTAAAGAGTATGTGTCAGATGCATATTGCTAGTAAATTTTAGATACATAATTACTTGTAAATAACAAACAGAGGGTTAAAAAGAAAAGCCTCAAAAGTGCCTGCTTAGGCAGACACAGGTGTCTGGGGTTTGATCCCCTCTGTGCCATCCTGACCCTGCCCCCAGGGGTGCACTGAGATGGTGAATGAGATAGGGCATGGTGGCATACATCTGTAATCCCTTGGGAGAGAAAAACAAGAAGGATCCCTAGGAGTGCAATCTGTGTAGTGAGACCATGTAGATCCTGTACTCAATACATGAAAAAAATGAGAATCATATGCAAAATAGTCTTATCTGCTTTCAGTGACAATAAAAATAATAATAATACCTGTGACAATACTAGTGTTATTACTCTGAGAATGTTGTGTTTATAAAGTAGAATAAAGTAAATGCAAGTTCTAAGATGGGCTAATTCTCTCCACTTCTGCTTCTGTTATCCCCTGTGACTCTGTGAATTCTCAAGTGAAAGAAACATGGAAGTGAAGAAACATGGAAGATGCTAAGTAAGCAGATCTGAACCGGATATACTAGTATGAACTCATGAGATATTTTTGTGTTGCAGCTCTATCCATTAAAAGCACTTCAAAACAAAGGCAAATCCAATGGCAATGAGCACTGTTGGATCAGACTTGATTTTCAAATGATATATCTTACTGAGCTAACCTTGGATTTCTTGGACAAATGGTTAATTACAGGCTTAAGCCAAAAAAATTCTTCACGATCAATTTGGAGCATGTTGACATGAATTAGGAGGAAGCTCACAAATGTGACTAGGATCATGTCAAAAGGATTCAGGAAGGACCCTAAACAGATTTCCATTGATAAAAGATTTAAGCTTTGTAATAGATTGAAATGCATCAAGTAGACATAATTTCAAGAATCACTAACAATGCTAATAGTTAGTCACTTCCTATAATTTCATTTTTTTCTAGAGATTAGATAAATAAAAAATAAATATTTATTCTAGTTCTTATATGTGCATTAAAGTACTAGGTACCTACCAATAGGATAGACACAAGAGTCTCTTTATGAAAAATTTTCAGACAATAAAAGAAAATTATAGAATTAAAATGTTCTTGTTTTTTCAGTTCCCAATGAGTTAACATTGTATCTATTCCAGTTAATGTCAGAAAGGAACACAAACCAGACATTATATGCCTCCTGATGAAAGACACAAAACATATATCATTTGATAAGAGATCAAACTTGTGTCAGATCAAACCTCTTGATCAAGTTTTCAATCTGCAGGAAATACTGAAGACAGAGGAATGGATGCGTTGACCTCATCAAAACTGAACAAGCAGCCAAAACCCCAACGGTAGGAAACTTGACAAGTCAAAAGGCTCAGATTTTTCAACAAACAGAGAAACAGAAAGGGGTTCATGGGAAACACATTGTAAGAGGCCTAAAGTTCTTTAAATTTACATTTAAATTTACGTTTTAAAATATGTACATTATTTTTTTTTTTTTTGTCTTTTTGAGACAGGGTCTCACTATGCAGTTCAGGCTGGCCTTAAGCTCACTTTGTAGCTCAGGCTGGTCTCGAACTCACAACAATCCTCCTGCCTCAGCCTCCCGAGTGCTGGGATTACAGGCATGTGCCACCATGCCCGGCTCAATATGTACATTATTAAGACTAGAAAGTTCCCAGCTACTCTGCAGTGGTAAAGCCATGGATAAATGCAAGGAAGTGATTACTATGAAAGGGTAAAGAAGGAAAGGATTTCTTCTAGAGGGAGGAAGGGATGTGTTAACCTAGGACATGTGCAGGAGTAGCCAGGAATCCTAGTTCTTGATTTGTGTGCTGTTAATAATGATATTTACTGTATGCAATTCATTAATCAGAATATTTGCCTTGCTTGTTCTATGATATAATTTTACTATAAAATATTTCTAAAACCTTCATTCCAATAGTGACTCAGTAGTTTTCTATGGTTAGCCTAACTTTTTGGTCCTCAGTATGAGGCTCCCCACAAAGCGAAGCCTCCTTTCCTTTCTGCAAAAACCAGGACATCATAGTAAGGTTCATCCAAGCATACTGAACATATATGGAACCCATGAGGCTCTCCTTTGATGAGTCTATGCCTTAGTGATTGGATAATCTAAACCATTCGTAGTGTAAGTAATTCAGTTTACCAAATGCCTCTTTCTGACTTGGAAAATCTTTGGGAGGCCTCTCCTACCAACAAGAAAAGCTTATATTCCTCCATTTCACATAACTGATACTGACAAAAGCTCTGAGCTCCCTAATCTCTTCTCCATAAGCTAGAGTCAACCAACTTTTCCAATTTTTCCAAATGGCTACATTCACATACACCCCACACCAGCCAAGCAGGTCAGCTTCTGGATTCCCCTTTACTACTTTTTGTTCATTTTCCCTACCATGAATTCTCAGGTAGGCTTCTCCATTTCATTCTGCTCCAAACAATTTTATTCACCCTTTCAGGCCTTTGTTTCCATTTCTTCTCTAAAATCAGTCTCTTATCCTGCCTCACTGCACCTTCTCTGTCTTTGAACTTCAGTCATGCCTATTTTCACTAGTGGACACTTATAGATCTTATTGCTATAGGGAAGGAGTATTTCATCTGCATTTTGTATCCACATGTTTATTCTATATTAGGTCTGGAGCAGAGGCTGACACTTTTCTGAAATTATTAAAGAAAGCTTGTTGTGACATTTTGCATATAAGATGATGGAAGAATGGATGGATGGATGGATAGGTGGGTGGAAAAATAAAACAAATTATCACTTATTTAAGAACATTTGGTGGGTATAGATAGACAAAAGGCATGTATACATTCAACAGTGGCAGAATGATGAGTTCCCTTGTTTGCTGTGAAGTCATTGCAAGAGTCTCCAGTCAACTATGGATGGCCTTTTTTGAGGACTTCCCCCTGAAGTCAAAAAGTAGCAGGGCCAGTCAGAAGAGATCAGCTAAAATACATTATGTTTTGGCTTCTACTAGTTGTGTGATTGGCAAGGCCTTGGAAGAAGCTTAGGAAGAAGAAAGATGAAAAAGGAAGGATTGCTGGCATAACTAACAAGGTCTGGGATGAGCCAAGACATGGGGCCACTTGGCCCTGCAAGAATCTCTGGTCAACTACAGATGGCTACAAATGTCAAGCATTTAGAAGCCAAGTTACTGGAGTGAGTCACAGATTGCTACTGGCAAAGTTTCTTTTCACTTACAGTTTTGTCCACTGAGCCTATCAATGGGTCATGCATGTAAATTTTGAAACTTCAAGCAAAAATTTTCAGAATCTCATTCTATCTACTTAAACCTTATACCAAATCAATTATGGCAAGGATGGTGCTAAGCAGACTAGGTGGGTGAGAGTTCTAAACTTGAAGACTATGAACAAACGCCATGAAAAATATGAGGCTCTGTTGCTCAGTTATAAAGGTGACATTTGTATAAATAACAAAAAAGTCCCTCTTCAGATATGACAATCGGGCCAGAGGGCTCTGGGCTTAAAGAAATGCCCAGATCTGATCTGAGCTCCGTACAGCTGAGTGTCCAAGGAGTGCTAGCTAAGTGGTAAAGTTCTAGCTCCCCCCTCCAGCTAACCATAGCTGGTTTTGTTTTCTTTTTTTGCAGCACCAAGGATTGAACTCAGGACCTTGCAGTTCCCAGACAAGTGCTTATTCTAATGAGCTATCTCCCTGGCCCCACTACTTTTTTTTACATCAGGGGGAAGTCCTCAAAAAAACAGATGGATAGGTGTCTCAGTTACTTTTCACACAGTGATGGGACAAAATATCCAACATCCAGAATTAAGAAAGGAAAGGTCATTCAGCTAGCAGTTAGTGGACGTTTCAGTCCATACTCAGCTGGCTCCAAGGCAGAGCAGCACATGGCAAAAAGCAACCATGCACAGCGGCAACAAGCAGAAAGCAAAAGAAGTGGCAGCAGCTCAGGCAGCTAGCTAGCTTCTCTCGCCTCCTTACAGTGCAATGCAAATTACCCACCCTAGGGCCAAGGTGTAGCACTCACACCTGCAACCCCAGCATTGGACTGAGAATCAATCACGAACTCCAGAAACCCATCATGACTGCATGAGGCTTTGGGGAGACAATTAGATACAAACCACAACTGGTAACAATAAGTGAAAGTGCGTCTATTAATTGAAACATCAGCAAAATAAATAAATGAACATTGCTAGAGACAGAAAAACAGTACCTTCAGAGCAACACAGTTCATGTCTGTCATGCTAAACAATCTGCCCTCCAGAAAAGCTGCGACTAAAATGATAGGCTCTGAGATGGACTGGATGCCACATATGTCGTGGGAACTATTCTAGCTGTTGCCATGTGCAGCATTTTATCTAATCCCCTTAACTTTCAAGGAAATGGTCATCATTCCTGTTTTACTGATGAATAAAACCAAGATCCAGAGAGATTAAATGGTTTGGCCAAAGCCACACACCCATCCACTGTCAGAACTGGGACTCACCTTTTGATCTAGAGGTTGTTAGGGCAAGACTTGTGTCCCCTGTCCCCTTTTATCACAAATAAGTTGACCAGATTAGGATAATGGGACCTGCTGTAGGCAGTGAGAAATTCAGATCCTGCCAGGAGAAACTCTCTATCTCCCTTTGCAGACCAAGGGCCAAGGCTCTGAGCGTGGCCCTGTGTCTCGGCTCATCCCAGAGTTTGTTAGTTATGCCAGCATCCTGTTCTTTTTCATCTTTCTTCTTCCTAAGCCATGTTTAGCTTCTTCCAAGGCCTTGCCCATCACACAACTAGTAAAAGCCAAATCATAATACGTTTTAGCTGAAGAGTCCCATTATTGTCATTCACACCCCATTAGTGAAGAATCTGAGTCCAGAAAAGACAAGCAACCTGCCCAAGGGCCCATGTTCAGCTTGGTTGAGCCAGGCCCATAGCTCTAGCTCAGGCCTTTGGTTCCAAGATAGGAGCTCTCTTACTTGTATCCATTGGGGTTCTGCATGAAGTGCATACTGGACAGAAACACTGGAATAGAATTTAATGAGCCTGCTCAGAGGCAACACATTTAAGGAAGCAACAAAGATGGTGAAACATCCCTGTACCTGAAGGGATGCAGCTAGAGCTCTGATCCCAGATAAGGAGTAACTGTAGTGATAGGAAAGTTCTGAATTGCAGTAGAAATAGTCAGGCTAACCTACAGCCTAGCAGGGAAGAAGGAAAAAAACAAAGCATCCGACTTCCTCCTCTTCCTCATGCCCCTATGGTGAGCGCTCCCATCACCTAAATCCCACAAGAATCCAGAACATGAGGGATGCCCATACTGCAGTTTCCAGGACCCCAAAGCAAGATGAAAAAGGACAGGATGTTGACATAACTGACAAAGTCTGTGATGAGCCGAGACACGGGGCCATGCTCAGAGCTTCAGCCCTTGGTCTGCAAAGGGAGATAGAGAGTTTCTCATGGCAAGGAGCTGAATCTCTTACTGCCTACAGCAGGTCCCATTATCCTAATCTGGTTATCTTATTTGTGATAAAAGGGAACAGGGGACACAAGTCCTACCCTAATCACCTCCAGATCAAAAGCATCATTTGGGATTCTTCTGCTTTGGAACCAAAGTCAGTGCTGAGTTTGGGGGACAATTGGTGTTTTGGGTGAGCCCTGATGGGTATGTGAGATTTTGAAATAGTGGGGTGGGGAGAAGGCAAGCAGACAAGGGACTGCACTTGTGCAAGAGCAATTTGCTATTTGCCAAAGTAAATGTGACTTTTTAAACACCCCGCAGTCCCATGAGTTCTCGCAGGCCCCTCACTGCCTTCCACACCAGCTGAAGTTTCCACCTCTACTTCCACTGAGCTTCCCCTCCTTTCACTGATTTGGTCATATTTCCTATTTAGTTTAAATCAACAGTCTGATTATATCAACAATAATGCTTTTGGAGGTTTATTTCTTCAAAGGGACTGTGCTCCTCTTTGCTATAAAGTTAATTTTATGTTCTTTGTTCACTTTCCTAATCTGCAAATTACATCCTCCTGTTCCCTGATTACTTACTATTGGAAAAACAGCGCTTTTTTTGATTCCAGTTTGAATATTCTCTGCCTTATCTCGATGACCCTAATCTGTTTCCCCTTGCTGGCCTCTCAAGGAAGTGATAAGTCACCAGTGGGGCGCCTGCGTTGTCGTCGCCAGAGCAAACCAGCTGGGCCATGCCTGGCCCAGGCCTCTGGGGCACCTGGCTCTCCCTTTCCCTGCTCTCTTTTTTCTTCAACAGAGTGTGGGAAAAGGGTGAGTGTAGCCTGGAGGCTGGCAATCCTGGGATCCACTGCATGCTGTCAGAAAGTCCTAGTGCGAAGACAGAGAATTTCCAACACTTAAAGAAGCAGCACAGGACAGAGGCTTGGAAGCTCATGGCTGGGCTGACACGGCATGAAGAGGCCTGCTCTGCTGGGGAGCAACACTGGGCAAGGAGGGCTTGCAGAGAAGCCTCATTTCTGGAAGGAGAGGGAGAAAATGGAATCAGTTCTTATAGGGCCAGGACCTACAGAGAGAATGGGGGAAAGATGGCCCAGTCAGAAACATCAAAGAAAATTAAACGTGTTTCTAACTGTGTAAAGGAAAGGGAAGAAGGGAAGGAGGAAAGGAAGGAAAACGGGAGAATTGATTCTTTTAATTTTTAAAAAGTACATTTGGAAAGAGTCAGAATAAGCCTTACAGTTCCTTCCAGTATGGGCAATGTGGTCCCAAGAGCAGACCCCATGTCCCAGCAAGAGCAAGAGCAGCATGACCTTGATGACGCTGACGACAGCTGGTGTCTGCGTAGTGCTGCTCACCAGGTCGGGGCACCCTTCACCATACTCAGCATCTGCAACACTCTTCTTCAGCTCTGGCCTTCTAGGTCCTCAGCAACAATAACTGCTGTATTCAGTGTGTGTTTCCTGTCACCAGACACCATTTAAACACCTTATGTGTCTCATTGCACTTCATCCTCAAAGTGGGGGTACTAGTGTCTCCATTATACAAATGGGAAAACTGACATTCCAGAGATTGGTTAACTGGGCTAAGATTACAAGGAGCCAGGACGTAAAACAGACCTGCCTATGTCCACACTCAGAGATTACTTGGAAAATTAATATGTGACTCATTGGTTGGAATATTACACACCCAAACCTCACCCAGCTTTATTCTCACTGCTCTAATTTTCTGTGATGCTACACTTGGTCTAGAATTTCTCCAGCATGCTTTCTTCTTAGAGTGCAGCTTTCTATTGAGTCCTTAGGTCAGGTCAAGGTACAATGAATAACACTTCCTATAAAGAGCCCAGTGATAAACATTTTAGGCAGCGTAGCTCAATCACATAATAGTTGATCTCTATTACATATTCTTCTTTGTTTGCTTTTGGCTTTTTCAGTCCTTTAGGATATAAAACACATTCTTAGCTTGATAGCTCCCTCTGACTCTGATTTCTGGACCCAAACCCTCAAAATCAAACTTGAAATTTATTTCTCCTACCTCCTATCTAATCACCAACAGCTCTGGGTTTCACAGGTCTCCCATGAAACCCTTTCTGTATTGTTTAAAGCATGCTGTGCCCACAGAGCTGGGGAGATAGCTCAGAGGTCTAAGCACCCACCTGGCAAACACAAGGACCTTGGTTCAATCTTCAGTACTGCATGCCTTGCTGGCCCTGAAACCAGGTGTGGTGGCACATGGCTGTAACTGTAGTGCTGGGGAGGCGGAGACAGGAGGATCAGCATAAAGTCCAGCTGCATAGCAAGACCATGTACCAAATAATTAAATAAATAAATCTTTAAACAAACAAACAAACAAAAAAGGCATGCTATTCCCTTAGCCCAGCATCCTACCATCTTGTGCACACTCTCATCACCAAGGTGGTCTCCCTTACTATCTTAGGCAGCTTACAATCCTCATTTTTGTCTTTTGTTTTTTGGCAGAACCAGGGATTGAACTCAGGCCCTTGCACTTGCCAGGGAAGATACTAGCTCACTATAGTGAGCTATCTCCCTGGCCCTACAATCTTCATTTAAAATGAGACTTTTGCAGACAATGCCTTTGTTAGAATATCTTGAAATCTAAGCCCCTTGTCCTGTCCTCAAGGAGTGATCTACGAGGACACACACATATACAGTGTCGTCTGGTCCTCCATAATCCTGTGCTGAAAGACAGCTAACACTGAGCTAGCTGTCACTTCTGCTGGACGTGTGGATCATTTCATCCATGCCTCACTACAACACTGCAAGGTAGGTCAGTTTTACAAATGACTTGTGGAGGCTCGGGGAATAGAAGTGGCATGTGCTACTTTGCATTTAGTACTGTGGTCAAACTCAGAGCTGAAATGTGGCCTCTTGACTCCAGGGACCCTGTCCTTGGCTCCACCATACATTGCCTTTGATTATATCCCTGAGCCTTTACCTCAGTCCCACCAAGAAATGTTACCCGAACAACCACACCTCAGAGCCTGCCCTGCAAGGAAAGCCAATGCTCTGAACATGGAGCACCACAAACAGAGCAAAGATGAACCTGTATTCAGAGCATGGACCCCAGTAGGTGTCCTCACCACTGGGTGAGGACGCCAGCCAACAGAAAGGCAGCTCAAAGCAGCTGCTATTCAAAGACGCAGATTGGTGCGACCTTCCAGCTAGAGTGGACCCCTCTACTCCACGATTTGCTTAAAAGCTACACCGTGTTTCCTGGACAGTGGCTACATGCCAAAATACACACATTCCATTTTTTATAACCATAAGGTAAGCATTCTATTAATTGCTCTTTGCCTGTGCCTCTGCTCTCCTTAGCACTGTGTAGTGCTTGTTCTCTCTCCTCAGTTTTTGTCCTTGCTGAGCTGAGTGCTGGTCTCTGTCCCTCTTCCGTCCAGAACCTCCTCCATCCAAGCTTCCCTTCCATCTCTGCCTGGCTCTTCTGCAACTTCCTCACTGCAGTGGCTCTCCTCTTTGTGGTACTTGGCCAGTTTTTTCTCTAGTTTGCAGACTTCTTCACTTCTGATTTTCTTTTTGCCTCCAAGTCAGTGCTTCCTGTGGCTTCTCACTCAGTTTCTAGGCTTTTGCACACATTAGTAACCTCCACTTCAATTCCCATTTCTTCCCAAGCCCTGTAGGTTTCCCTCCTTGTCCCTTCTTCCTCCTCCTCCTTCTCCCACCCCTAGACTTCTCTCCCCATTATTTTTCCCTTTCTTTCTGGACACCTGGTTCTGCTTGTCTCTTTCTTCCTTCCCGCCCCCGTTCTCCCTTCACCCTGGATCTTTGGCCCCGTATAACCTCTCTTCCTTCATCTTGCCCCCTCCTTTCCCTTCCTGTGGGGCCCTTCTTGGCTTATTCCCTCCCCCTTATCTTTATTTTCCTTCCTCTAGCTGCTGATACCCTGGGAGTAGTTGCAGGCTGTATCCCTGATTTCACACGCAGACCAGGAGCCAGCCTGTCAGCCTAATACTAAAATTGCCCAGAAAAGAAGATCTCAGCGCCTACGTGCAGCTTGTCCCTGGGTGGAGTGGGACCGCTGCAGAGTGGAGCTAGCTGGAGCCCATGCGCCCAGCTCAGCAAGACGGGCTGACCAGCTCCTTTGCAGTGATCTCTGTAAGTCAGGACCAAGTTGGGACATGTTATTTATAAGCTGAAGCTTAGAGAGGGACTTCTATGAGCATCACCAATCCCTGGCCCCCTACCCACCACAAAACACAGGCGCACGCGAATGTACGCACGCACATTTTACCCATGTTTGTTCGAAATAAAAAAGACTGTAACTTTTTAGATGCAGTGTACAAAACCCCCACACCACGAAATAAAAGACGTAAAAGCAGAGAGAAGCACCGCCAAAAAAGGAGACCCTACTGATGCGGCGAGGTCTGCTCTGTCTCCTGCCCATCCGTGCTTTTCAACTTCAGTTGTTCTGCTCTTGTCACCGGGCCCCTAGGCAACTGGAGCCGGAGCTTTTCCTTAGAGGACAGCGCCATCTAGCAGGTGGAATGCCGAACCCGGAGCTCCGAGCCTGGAGGGAAGCCCTGGCTGCAGGCTTCTGGGCTGCCAGTTTCTCTCCCGCACTCCCAACCGGGCGACTGGTCTGAAAGGACTGCATAACCTTTGGCTTTGTGGGCGATCTCAGTTGGTTTGGAGCCCCCTGTCTCTCCTCTACCTGATTTAGTTTTCATTTGTGGTTTTAGCTCCCAGAAAAGGCGAGAGAATTCTAGACTAGCCAAAGTTCCAGGACCTGCCTGACTCTGGAGCACTCCAAGAGGCTTTCTTTCAAAGCAAACTAAAAGAATACTAAAAAAAACTAAATACTAAAGATAACTAAAAGTTATCTGGGGTGGCTCAGGCTGTGCTGGAAGCTGTGCAGCAAGTTCTGCACCTCACTTCTTTTCCTACATCTTTTCCTTTCTGTTCTACAGACTATTTCTCATCATCTCTGGAAAGCCTCTGTCCCTAAATGCGCTCATCCCATATTTTTTTTCCTTTCCAAAGCCTTTTTAATTAGTAGCAACTATTTATATGCCTTTGAAATGGGAAAAAGCATCTAAAATCAACTCCACAAGGGGTCTGGAAAAATGCTAGGAACCACTGCCAGTGGGCTTGGATGTGTAAAGCAGTGGCTTGGTTATCACGTGCATGCCCTAAGTGAACATGCACCATGTAAATGTCCTCTTTTAGGGGCCATGGAGATAGCTCAGTAGAATAAGCACAGTGCAAGGACCTGAGTTCAATCTTTAGCTCTGCAAAAAAAAAAAAAAAAGAATCAAATTATGTAGGGGCCAGGGAGATAGCTCAGTGAATAAGCATTTCCCTGGCAAGTGCAAGGGCCTGATTTCAATCCACAGTTCCGCCAAAAACAATTGTTGTCTACTAGCATGATAGTACACATGTATTCTGTAAATGTCCTCTTTTAGAAGCAAGATCAGATCTCAACATGACAAACACATTCCAAGGCCACACTGTGAAAGAAGACCTACACAACAATCACGTGATCTTCTCAGTTCTTTTGGCTCACACATGAGGCAATCTAACATCCAAAGAGTCTGTAACTTGCCTAGGATCAGTCACCCTCTTTATGACAACCTTAAGATAAGAATGTGACTTAATATCCCCTGACCCATGGCCCATTCCAAGGACTCAGGTTGAGGTTGCCCTAGTGACACTCAACAGAGAAAGAAGGTCCTATACTTCCCAGGCACAATACACAACATGCCCCATTCCCACTGGCCTGTAAGCAAAACCACATGCAGATAGCTTAAGCTCGAAGTCAGTGGTCATGGTTAGGGTATGTGGCCAACTTGTGTCACTAGGAACTAAAGAATCCTGAATTCAAGCCTTTCCAGAGAGAACCTGGCCATCAGTTAGTGGAAGATCATATCTCAACATGACAAACACATTCTGTAGACATGGAATTGGAGAGTGCAAAAATAAATATTCTGTGTTGACTGGGTTAGTTCCTTCTGATCCTAAGACTGTTGTGTCCCTAGGACAGAAATGACAGATTTTTATCTTAACCTGCAGAGGAATATGTTCTCCTAATTCTGATGGTCATAGTTGTGTGACCTGCTGCATGAGCTTTAAGTATAATCTTTGCAGTTCCCTAATCCGGGAGTTCCAGCTCCCAGCTGTACATGTATCCATAGGTACAAACCCACCGATGTTACCAGAGACACTCAATATGTGTCCACTCTAGAGCCAATTGGTGAGACTCCGAATCCAAATCTGAGCTGATCCTGGCAATTTCCATTTATTTGACATAAGCAATAGACATGTAGCATTTGCCAAAAGGGTATTTCTCAGCCACTGCAAGTGAGGAGACATGCACAGTTTAGCTGGCCCATGGATTTTGGAAGAGATGGGCTACACAAGAAGAAACAGTACTTCACAAAAACTCTCCAACATATCCTGCCTTGCATGTGGATGAGCCATGGGACAGATTCATCTGAGAAGTTGGAGATGTCACAATGGCACACAGGCCATGGACCAAAGAGCCTTGTTCAAGTTCATCCTTTCCAATCATCCTGCTCACTCTTCCCTGCTGGCCACCATGCCTGGAGTTTCTTCCAGGGAACATCAGGAGTAGTTGGTATTTATCACCTGGAAGACCAAGCTCTGTATGCATTGATACAAGAGAATGGGAAAGCTGGTCCAAAGCTCCACTCCTCAGCTCATCAGATCAAGGTCCAATAAGTGTCCCTTCTAGTTTTTAGCTATGTGACTCTCAGGCAAATTGCTCACCTCCTCTAAGCTGGGGGTTTTCCATCAGAGCACTGGGGAGAATAGCAGTAGGGACCTCAACAGATTATGGTAAGGGCTGTGTTTACTGGTGTTATTAGTAGGATTAATTCAAGCAATCTTTGGGCACATTTGCTCTGAACATGGGCTACAAAACTCCATATGCTCTTCTTCATAAAATTCATGATCACTAACAGTGAAGTTGATAACACATCAAGTTCCAAATGATTAAAATGTGAGGGAAAAAAAGGATTCATTCAGTCTGGGTACCTGGGCACATTCCTTTTACAGTGTCCTACTGCTTTAGCAAGAACTAGAAGGGATAAGATGTCACCACGAGTCTCCATCAAAGGGTCACCCTAAGCCCAAGAGGATCAAAGCCTCCTCTACCATGGGAACTTTGAGCAGGAAGCATACTTGGAGCTGGAGAAATCCCTGGCTTGCTTTCAGGCAGAGTTCCTGCTTTCAGGAAGGAGCAGCCAAGAGTCAGAAGGTTGAATCTCCAGCCAAGCACCTTGTTTATCTGTGCTTCAGTTTTTCCAATTGTTAAATGAGATTGACTTCTTTGTGAAGAGGATCTATGAAGCTTAAAATGTTAAATAATAGCAACAGAACTGCTTTGGAAGATCAAGAGAACTATTCAAACAAGTAATGCCTGTAACATGTTTTCTGAGTTCCTAAGACCTACAGGCACTGTGTCATAGGCTTCTAAGCATCTCCTTATCACAGCAACCATTGCTATTGCCAATTCATGGATGAGGAAGCCTAGTCAGAAGACGGCAAGCTTGCTCAAATGGGAATGATTAGAAGATGGTAGCGCTCCTGTAGGTGTATAAGAGAAGACAGGGGATACTGCTCCTTTTCCCACTCTTACGCTTGCTGGAGCTATTTTCTATTTTTGATGAGATTTAGCTAATTTTCTCATTGTTTAGGTGAGAAATTGAGGAACCAGAAAATGATGTTTGAGTTAGTTTTAGAATGCAGAGTGTACCCTGGTTGAATCCAGTTTGCCCACCATAGAAAAGCTAAGAACATTCCTGCATCTCTCCCTGGGGAGACCATAGTGCCACCTGTGACTCTTGTCCAGCAAATGCCAAAGAGTTTAATAATTATGTAGATGTGAAATTTTATTAAATTGTACTTGAATCCCAGGAAACCTCACTGGGGGCCCAGAGCTCCTAGGAAGAGCTCCCTTGTCCCATTCAATGAGCATTAGAAGAACAGGGTTAAAGGAATGAGATCTCAGGGCCACCAGTGCCTCCAAGGCATAGGGAGGAGGGTCCACCTGTAGGAAGCTGAGTGGGGGCTCCCAGAGAAGGCTCAGGTGGGAGAATGGCAGGACATGTCCTCCATAAGAGAAGCCTCCACTACTCAGGGCTAGCTCCCAGCACTCAGGGTCTCACCTATTAAGATATCTGAGAACTCAAAGCACCCAATAAAAATGATTGGCCAACGATGCCTGCAGATGGGGGAAAACCCTCATCCCAATTTCTTCTGCTTTGGAGGGCAGGAGGAATGGGGGAAGAGGGTGCTGCTGCATGACACAAGAAGACTGTATGGGGATGGTGGGTGCTGGTGGTTTACCTGGGTTGTCCAAAGCACCCTCCACTCCATCCAGTTGGATTTTTTTCTCTTCTGTTTCTTTTCTTCCCTCTTAGTTCTGCCTCTAGATAAAGTTTATTGAGATTACCTTGATGTTATACACAGGCTAAGTGCTTTACAAGCATAGCCTGACTTAATCTGTGTAATTACACCAGGAGACAGTTTTAATGGTAGTAGGAAGAAACAGAAGTCTGGAGAAAGCAGAACAAGCTCCCCCAGGCCACAGGTATCAGTCACCATCATCAGACCCAAGATCTTACTCTCAGCCTGTGATCTCCCTTCTGGGCTGCTTCCTTACTCCAAGTGGCTACTGAGTGCATCCTTTAAGCACTGATTCTCCTTTAGACTAAGCAAGCACTTGAAGTTGGAATACTCCAAAGACTGCCAGAAGAGCCTGAGCTTCCCTTCCTAAGGCGTGTGACAATCTCAGGAAATGGAAAAGAAATAAGAAGGCAGGTCCTACCTACACACAGAGGCCACTGCAAGAGCAGCAGTAGGATGGAGTTTCTCTCTGGCATTCTTATGGTCTTTGTATTCCACTGGCATGGCATAACAAATAAGCAGCTGAGCAAACCTGGGCAGGAGACCCATAACTCACAGATATGGTATGGATGCTTTCCCTCCAACCACATTCAGACCACCAGGCATGGCCTCCTAAACAGCACACTGCAACTCCGAGTAACACCATTCTCATAGACCACACCATGAATGGCTCTTCCTGGAGAAATGCAATAGGGAGACACTGGCTTGAATTCTTGCACCTGCTAAGGATCAGGATAAACACGTGCTTCTCCAGGAAGCTTTCTCCAAACACCTCAGCTGTAAGACTCACTGCCACTTGTCTGTCTCCTCTGTGCCCCGCCCTCCTGCCTTTGTGGTTACTTTTTCATATGAATGGCTGTGCCTGCCACAAGATCATGTTTTGGAAAGATCCTGGCCTCCTTTGAAAATTCAAAGTTACACTATTCTCATGGAAAAATTAGTCAAGTATATACAGTTTGGTATCCAATTTCAGGAAATCCATGGCATAAGAGCTGTTTGTTGAATACAAAAATAACACAAGGACCCTGCAAGATAGATAGCTCAGCAGACTAAACACCTACTTTAGCAAGCGCAAGGACAAAAGTTCAATCTCCGGTCCCACATGTTGTGCTGGCCCTGCCCCTGAGTGAGCTGAGCCAGAGATTGAGCCCAATCATGGTGGCTCATACCTGTAATCCCAGTGCTGGGGAGGCTGAAAACAGGAGGATCACTAAGAGTCTGAGCTGCATAGTGAGACCCTGTACCAAATACATAAGATGGAAAGACAGAAAGAAAGAAAGAAAGAAAGAAAGAAAGAAAGAAAGAAAGAAAGAAAGAAAGAAAGAAAG
>PVKA01007592.1:0-77060 GCA_004027165.1 Ctenomys sociabilis | reverse complement strand
CAACACGGGATTATTTTCTGTGTTTCTGCCAAAGTTCCAGGTTGCTGTGAAGGAAGGGCATGGGCCGGAAGGCAGAGCCAGATGAATACGGGTCATCCCCTCCCAAATGGCTGTGCAGAAGGATTCAGCCAGAGCCGGGCATGGTGATAGGCGGAGGGCAGGGGGCTCAGAGTGCAGGAGGCCAGCCAGGGGTCCGCGGTGTTCAGATGTTCGTCCACATTCTTCTCCTCAGGGCCAGTGCCGTGAGCGTTCCCCAAGCCCTTGGTCTCCAGCAAAGCCTGGAGCCTTCCGTGGGACGTAAGCATTCCCTGAAGCCAGAGCCAGAGCCTCTGGCCCTCACATGCCAGGCTGGCCCACATCTCAGGCCTCTGCTCCTGCAGTGCCTTCTCTGCCATAAACTCCTATTCACTTCAAAACCCAGGCCAAATGGCACCTGCTCTGTGAAGTTTGCCATATTTCTCCAGACAATTATTTCTACTGTCTTCCCTAGTGCTTGCCTCTTATCTTATACGACTGATTTTGTGTTTGTATGTCAGTCCATAGGCTCCTTAGGAGTGAAGTCCTATTTATTTCTGTTCTTCTAGTGTCTAAGTGTAGAGTTGGTACACAGTAGGCATGACGGACAGGCCGAGTGAAGGGCGGAGCAGGGCAGTTGAGCAGCTGAGGTTGCTGCGGGGCAGAGGGCTGGGGGACTCCCAGCAGCCTCCACACCTCACTGTGTCTGAGAATCACCTGGGGAATCCCAGTAAGTGTGGAGTGACCCTGGCCCACAAAGAGAGAGAGAGAGAGCATGGGAAGTGTTCTAAAAAAGGAAGGTCTACAGAAGGAACAGGCAGCCAGGGAAAAGGTCACACCAAAGAGGGCATTGGGGCAGCTCAGGGAAGGACACTCTGGTATGACAGCCAAGCTAGAGCACTGGAGGCTGAACAAATAAAGGCTTCATTTGATTGGTGAGATTTTTTTTTTTGCCCAGGAACAAGATGTTCATACTTCTCTACAGCACATCTCTGTTCTGTTTAAAGTTACAATTAATGGTGTTTATAGAAGCGCACATGCTATATGCCCCAGGTTTCTATAGGCCCACTTCTAAGTCAAATTTTCCTGCTTGCAACCTCATATGTTGATCTCAACTTGGCTGAAATGTAGTCATTTTGGAGGTATAAAAATTCCTAGAGAGGATTAGGGAGATGGCTCAGTGGAATAAGCACTTCCCTGGCAAGCGCAAGGACCAGAGTTCAATCCCTGGTTCCGCAAAAAAAAAAAAAAAAATCCTAGAGAAAAAGTCTATGTTGGAGTCCCCTCCCAGGTTCATTTGCCTGGGGGTATTTCCTTTCACTTTACAATAAATGCTGCTTTGTGCTTTTGCTCTATAATAAGTACTTTGCTCAGTTTTCTTCTGACTCTCTACCTTGTAATTCTTTCTGGGTTGAGAGAAAAAGCTACCAGCTGGAGGGTAACATTTTTCATTCTGATTATGATTAATATGGCTCTGACATGATGTCCCACCATAAAAACACTCCGCTGAATTTCCTAGTAGTATCTTTGAATTCTTCAGCTACTTGCTTTGTCAGTTCCTTTATTGGAGCCAAAAGAAGATGAGTATCCTTAGTGAGTCGCTTTTAAAAATTGTTTCTTGATTTCTTTAGAGCCTTTCAATCAAGAGAATGGCAAGCGAGAACGTCTTTCCTGTTCCTGTCCGTGCTTGGTAATTAAGCCTTTTCCTTCATATACAGGACTAAAGGTCTTCTTGTGAATAGAAAAGAGATATGTTACCCCTTGACCTTTGAGAAGCTTTATGGTCTCTTCAGAAATACACAAATTGGAGAAGGCTCCCCCTTTCTTTTCACATGTTAGTGTTTCCTCTAGTTTATTATCTTTTGATTTATGAATGGAAATTTCTAAGGGTGACGCTCATTTTGATTTTTTTCTTCCTCATTCATCAGTGTTTCCATTGGTAGATCTTTTCTTATTGTGAGAGGTGGAAAAATTCTTCTGAATGTCTATTAAATCCTTCCTCAGTATCTATTTAGCTTCTCTTTTATTTTAGCTTTTGGGACTTGAGAGCTACTGGGCCATTGGCAACACCAAGTTCCTTGACTTTCTTCTATGACTCCAGAGTTATGTAATGTGTTCTTGGCTTACCTTGTTTACATCTCCATAGCAATCCTAAGGGAAGTACAGAAGCCCTTATGTGAAATTCTGATACACAGAAAGCTCTTTCGTTGCTCTTTCTGGTAGGCTCTTAAACTCTTCCAAGGGTGCTTTCCAGTGGCATAACGTACGCCTAGAGGTGTTGCCTAAGCATTACTGGCTGCTATCACTTCCCTCCTGGCTCAGTGGCTACACCTAAGGGCAGTGACAGCGTGAAAGGATGTCAGGGAGGGTGGCTACAAGGTCAGGGTTCTCCGTGTAAATTTTATAATCAATTTATCAATTGTTAAAAAAAACCTGATGGGATTTAGATAACTTTTTTATGGTATCTCCAATCTTTTATTTATTTTTACTTTTTGTATTTTAGGGAAGGTTCTACAGGGTGTTTAGGGTTTCACTACTAGATCAGACTTGTAGTGATGCGCCTTTTCTCAGCCTCCCAGGTGCTGGGATTACAGGCAATTTGAAACCATGCCCAGTCTCTATTGCCATCTCAGTGAGCCCTGTGGGCGGGGCCGGCACAGCAGGACCAGGGATTGAAGCCCCCCACCCTTGTGCCTGCTTGCAGGCGCTTTAATCCCCTGAGCTATAAATACCCCTGTTTTGGTATTTATAGGCCCTTTATCAGTACATTTGTGATACATATTGATAGCATTCAGCCTGAGGGTTTGATACATGTACATGTTGCATCTTGATCATTTTAACCCCCTACTCCCACATCCCCCACCCCCGTCTCCAGCTAGCCTTTCCTTGTCTCTCCTTCCCCTCTATGCAGTCCACCTTCCTGTTTCTTAACATGGCCATTTATTTTGCTATTTAAATCATTTATATATTCGGTCTTTCACATGAAAGAGACCATGTGATATTTAATCTCTGAGACTGCCTTATTGCACTTAGGATTCTGGTCTCAACATCCATCCATATTCCTATACATGATTCAAATTTATCTTTCTTTATGGCTGAGTAATACTCTGTTATATATCTACACCATATTTTCCTTATCCATGCATCTGAGGTAGGCTATGGGCTGCTTCTCTGATTTAGCTATTGTGAATTCTACTGCTATAAATATGGATATGCATGTAACACTGGGGTAAGATGACTGTTTCTGGGAAAATACCCAAGAGAGGAATAGTTGGGTAAAGTGAATTTTCTATTCTTAGTATTTGAGAAATATCCATGCTGACTTCCAAAGTAGCTGTACTAGTTTATATTCCCACTAACATCCTTTTTCTCTAGTTCAACAGCATTTGTTATTATCTGAGTTCCTAATAATGGCTACTCTTATTGGAGTAAGGTGCAATCTCAGTATTTTTTTGATTTGCATTTCTCTAATGGCCAAATATGCTGACTTTAAAATAAATGTATTGGTCGTTTGTATTTCTTTTTCAGTATAATGGTTATTCATCTTAATTGTTTGTTTTTACTGGGTTATTTATTTATTTAATGTACTTGGTACTGGGTCTGCAGGGTCTCACTACACAGATCGGACTCCTAGTGATCCTCCCGTTTTCAGTCTCCCAAGCACTGAGGTCACAGGCACGTGCCAAAACTCCATTGCAATCAGCATCTCAGTGTACCCCAGGGACAGGGCCAGCACTGCATGCTGGGGATCGAACCGTGACCACTGCACTCTGCCTAAGCAGGCACTTTGGTCTGCTAAGCTATCTGGTTGTCCCCCTAAAGCTTTAAACAAATTATCATACAAAGGTGCCACACCCTGCAAGGCTGTCAGTGTTCCTAGTGTGAGTCTGGTGAAAAGAGAAGAGGATAGGGGCCAGGGATATGGCTCATTGGAATAAGTGCTTCCCTGGCAAGCACAAGGGCCTGAGTTCAATCCTTGGCTCTGCCAAGAAATAGAAAAGAGAACAGGAGTTGGAATACAGAAAACTGAGCCCGTGTGGAACCCTCTCTCCTGATGGGAAGGAAGAAGGAGGAAGAGAAAGAGAAAGAAGGACTCCAATGGCTGCAGCACATTTGTTTATACAGTAAGCACTTCAGGCTGGCCTTGAGCTCACTTTGCAGCCCGGGCTGGCCTGGAACTCATAACGATCCTCCTGCCTCAGCCTCCCGAAGGATGAGATTACAGGGATTTTTTTGTATGTTCTTTCCATCAGTTCCAACTGGATCAGCTTGGAAGGAATAAGGAATTTTTGGAGTCCTCTTATTGCCTTGTTTTCTCATGTTTTTGTTATTATTATATTTTTTTTTCTTCAGGGGATTTCAGGTCAGTTCGAATGGCACAGCACTGTTGCTGGCATGTAGAGATCTTTAGTTAGTGCTTGCTTCCCTGTGATGTGACCTTGACTCTGGTCATGTTTTGGTATTTATAGACCCTTCTATCTATTCAGCATGGTGGGATTATACCACCTCACTGTTTGTGAGCCAGAATCCTTAACTAGTTATATCAGCATCAGCAGATTCCACCTCGTCTCCATTCTCAAACTCCGTATCAGGTAACAAACATCACTGTGTCTACATTAAAACTTGTTTAAACAGTTTCACCCTTGTTCAATGACCCGTAAAGACTGTAATATACTTCTGTTGCAAAGGCAAACAGAAACAAAAGGACACCCAGGAGTTGGAGGCAGATTTATTCTATGCTGATGGACGCTGATTGGGATCAGCTCCAAGTTAGTAGACCCTGGTGTCTGGTGGTCTAGGACTTACATAGGATAAGTGAGCCGGAAGTGCAGAGGCAGATTGCCTTGTCAATTGGGGAAAGGTTTTCATAAGATTCATCACAGTGACCAGCCGTTTCTAAGAAATAAAAATAACAGAAACTGTAACCTGAACTATTACCTGGGAAATTCTACCCTAAAGTATACTGGCAATGGTTGGGGGGAAAGGGGGACATCTTTGGCTACACTGCATAGTAGGGTGGGATGTAGTGGGTGGAGAGAAGGAAAGAGAAAGATAAAAGAAAGGACAGAAGGGAGATCAGAAAGAATAGGAAGAGAAAAAACAACTGTCATGGTTTGGGATTTTTGCAAGGGGAAACAAACAATAAAGGACACTTTTTTAATAAGATTGTTTTAAAATAAATCACCCAAAGAATAATATGTAAAGAGTGTAGGGAATCTGTTCACACACTAAAGACCAAAGAATCCAGCTGAGGTCCTGGATCCCACAGTAGTGTCCTACATGAGTGCAGCTGAAGACCTAAAGCTCATAACAATGCCTTCCACAAGTCCAATTGAAGGCCTAGCACCCATGACAATGTCTCACGCAGGCCTGTTTCATGGGTCAGTGCTGAAGACCCAAAGGTCTGTGGTGGAAGCCAAAACGTCTGTGCCAGTGGGCTGAAGGATCTGTGCCAGCAGGCGGAGGGATCTGAGCTGGAGCCAGGAAGCAACACCCAAGGTGAGAACCAGGGCGCCCCCAAAAGTATCACAGCCATCCTCTGCAACAGTGAGGTCCCGAGCTCCTCCAGCGATAAGGAAAATAGAGTTCCCACAAGGAAAGCCAACCTGACAAGTTTCTCATGAGGCTGAGCAGTGCACCATCTTCCCCTCTGCAGCCAGGAAGCGATGCTTAAAGTGAGGATCTGAGCTGCCCCCAAATGAAGTATAGCCATTCTCAGTCACAATGAGGTCCCAAGCTCCTCCTCTGACAAGAGCAGCAAATTCATCAGGAAAGCCAGCATGACAAGGTCCTCCAGCAGAATCGCCCAAGGGAACCAGCAGCTTCCAACAGACCCAACAGCTTCTCCAAACAGCTTCCCTAACAGCCTCCCAAGAGCCTCTTATTCTGCTGGCAACAATCCTCAGGTGGGCCTCCTGCAGCCAGCACCACGCTTGTGGTGGTTGTAACAGCGGACCACCAGCTATCAATTCCAGTCCAAGAACTAAAAATAAATGAGAGACACGAGATAAAACTGAATTAGTATTTCTATAACTATCGTAGAGAGCTGGTGGAGAGGAGGTTTGAGAGAATATTTGTGGAAACAGTAGAAAGGATGCAGAGGGAAGAAAGTATAATTGGAGTTTGAGGGACACTGTAAGAAGATTGGAACCTGTTAATATGCTGAGAGCTAGCCATACAATATTTTGGTGAGGGTTACGCATGAAAGGTACTGTCTATGTTAAATCCCTACTTAATTCTTGTACCACTTTTCACATATCCACATATGTCATATATATATATATATATATATATATATATATATATATATATATATATATATATATATATATATATATATGCAAGATATGGGAGCAAACAAAGGAGAAGGAAGGTGAGGGAATTAAAAAGAAACAGCAACAACTGAAAAAAAAAACCCATACAGTTACAAGAACACAGTATTAAAGCACTCTCTTACTTATATTGCAATCCGAATTGAAGCATACAATCAAGAAGTCAACCAATAACAAATACTGGAGGGGCTACGGGGAAAAAAGGAACTCTTCTCCACTGTCGGTAAGAGTGTAGACGGGCACAGCCACTGTGGAAATCAGTATGGAGATTCCTCAAAAAGCTAGGATTAGGAGTTCCACTCAAGCCAGCTATTTCCCTCCCAGGCATTTTTCCAAATGAATTGGAAACCTCATACCACAGTGATTTATGTGTACCCGTGTTTATAACAGCACAATTTGTCATTGCTAAATACTAGAAACAACCCAAATGTCCATCAGCTGAGGAATGGATAAAAAGGATGTGGTAATTTTACATAATAGAGTGTTACTCAGTTACAATAAAGATAAACTTGAGGCTTTTATAGGTAAATGGATGCAACTACAGACCATACTCATAAGTGAAATAAATCAGACCTACATGTGCAAACATCACATTGTCTCGCTAGTGTGAGAACCTGAAAGAGTAAATAAAAACCTGAAAGGTACAATAGACACTGTGAAAGGGAAAAATATCTATTCAATGGGAAGGAAAACTTGGATGAGGAAAAGGATAAAAGAAAGGAAAAAGATATATTTATGTATGTATGCAAGAGAGCTTGGATAATTGTGTTGCTGATTTCTGCTAGTCTATTGAAAGGAGCAGATAATGCTTACCTTTTTTTCTTCTTTTTAATGTCTTGAACATTTAAAAAAACAATTTTGCATATTTACATCTGGTGATCTGAATTGACCCAGTTAGGCCTGCCCCCTGCACTCACAAAGGGGAAGTTTAGTCTTGGGGTGGTGGAGAGATCTGGATGGATTTCTGGGTGCTGCACTTTCCTGCAGCTCCGCACTCCACAGGACACCACTGTCAAAACGGAGACAGTTGCTCTTCTTTCAAGGAGAGCTGCTCAGGTGGTCCTCCACAGATATCTTTCAGAGCTGTTCTTCATTTTTCTATAAACTCAGCCATGATGCACCTTCTTTACCTACTTTGACCTTTGCAGTACCTACTATGCTCTTTTTTGGAACTGGTGATGCAACATAACCGACATGTACATGCTAATTTTCTGTGTAGACCAAAGAAGTCACTGAATCTTCTAGCTAAAAATTTACACTTACTGAACATGAAAAGAGAAATCTTTGCTTTATGCTCTATGCTATGTAAATAATCATGCCATCACCAACTTTCTTTGGATCTGACACGTCAATTTCTATATCAAAAATCTCTCTCTTCTTCTTTAGTCTCTTTCTTGGGTCTGCCAAAGGTCACGGGAGCTGGCACATTTTTTGACTCAATTGTGGAAGCACTAAGTGTAGTAGGGGTAATGGGGGTGACCGCAGGAGAAGGTTCCAAGGATAGAGTTTCCCTTCTGGGTTGCCCAAAGACACTTGTGCACAGAGATCTTCCCTGTCATCATCTTGTAGAACTTCTGATGGGTTGGGACCACTGGGGCTTGTACCAGGAAGACTGGCTTGTTCTGAAGATGATGGATTTGTCTCCAGGGTGGAGACAGTGCTGTGAGCAGGTCCTTGCTGCCCTCCAGCTCTTCAAAGACAGTGGGTTGGCTTCCCGTTCCCTCAGGAGGGGGCTCCTTCAGCTGCCATCTTCACTTGCCCAGATGACTGCGCAAGCTGGGCCTCATGGAACTTTCATATCTATTTTGTCTGATATTAGTAGAGCCATTCCAACTTTTTTCTCATTATTAGTTGCATGGTATATCTTTTGCCCCTCCTTTCAGTTTCAACCTCTGCATGCCTTTGAGAAGGATTTTTTTTTTTTATGGCTGGCTCAAGCTGCCTTAAGGGCAGGTCTAATACAGCATGTGGAGCTGGGGATCAAACCACGGACCCCTGTGCCTGACTGAATGTGCTGAAGCAAGTGCTCAAACAACTGAGCTAACCGGCAAGGTCTACCTCCAACCTCTGCATGCCTTTGAATCCAATGTCTATTTACTATAGAGAGCATACAACTGGATCATGTCTTTTCAACCAGTTCTTCTAATCTCTTCTAATTAGTACATGCTTGTGACACTTAATAAATGCATGCATCATAGTGATTGGTATGTGACATGTGCACACTACATTTTAATACTTATTTCCCCTTTTCCTCTCCTTATTTCCTCCTTCCTCCATCTCTAGATCTCCTTCCCATTTGCAGAAGCATATCTCCCTGTTTCTTATTATATATTATTTTGCTCTTTTTGATTCTTTATACTTTGTGCTTCTCATATGAGAGAAGCCAAGCAATATTTAAGTTTTTGTGTCTGATTAATTTCACTAAGTGTTAAGGCCTCTAGGTGTATCCATCATGCTACAAATGACACAAGTTTATCCTTCCTCATTGTTTTTTGTTTGTTTGTTTGTTTTGTTTTTTAAGAACTGGGGGTTGAACTCAGGCCCTGGCGCTTGCATGGCCATCTACTGAGCCATCTCCCTGGCCCGATTTTATCCTTCTATATGGCCAAGTTGTATGACATTGTGCATATACACCACATTTTCTTTACCCATTCATCAACTGATGGACATATAGGCCACTGCCAAGATTTAGCTACTATGAGTTGTACTTGTGCTGCTATAAATATGGGTATCCATGAATCACTATAATCTCATAACTTTAACTTTTTTTACATTTATTTTATTTTATTGAAGAACAAATAGCAATGAGACAGTTTCAAATCAAATTAGTAAGACAGATTCAACAATTAATACATTGCACATTGTTTTTGAGGTGGCTTTTTGTTGTACAAGGTGTATACATGATACTCTATCTACAAACACTATTAGAGCAGATGCCTCTATTCAATGAATTAGGAGAATCGAGCTGTATGTCTATCTTTTTCTTTTCAAAGCTGAATTATAGTACAGCTTCAGTAATTAATATTTTTTTACATTGTTATCTTCCTAGTAGTTATCCATTGTACAAGGAGCAGGCAGGATATCCTGTCCAAACACTATTAGTGAAAATCTTTCTTCTCATAGAATTATGAAAAAGTACTGCATATTTATCCTAACTGTACTGTTTATACAAACACAGAATGGTTCTTCTTTGTATCCTCCCTTTTTTGTTTAGTCCTGTCAAAGATGGATATTCTATTTTCATTCAATTTTTATAGGTGCTTGAATTCAGCGAAACACTCCAACACAGTCCAGCAGTCCACAATAACAGTGGGTTATCTGAAGAAGTTGTTGTCTAGAGCCATTTACAACTCAGCTTATTATTATGTCCTTATTTTATATATCTCGTTTTTATACTTTTCTGCTGGATGGTTAAGACCAAGATAAAGCAAGACCTATATAACAAAAAGTGTAACTTTTGTATCTGATGAGGTCAGTCAAGTCCCTTCAGGGTTTATCCTGTAGCCCTGTACCTCACTTTGTAGATCCTTTGTCAGTGTCAGCCATGTGGATGAGTCACAGTGATTGCTTGACCAGTTTGCTCTCTGTGAGAACCTGAAAGAAAGTTTTCTCTCCCTGTGACTCTCCTTAGGCACACTATAGATCATTGATCACATTACTCTGTGGCTCCATAATTTCCTTGATCAGAAAATTTGGGGCACATCTGAGTTCAATAATGTTACAGTACAGGTTTTCCTATGTGCTGAGTTTTCTCTGACCCTTAAGGGCTAGGGCCAAAATATTGGCAGGCTTTGCAGCCCTTCCATTTCTCCAATTTTTGATCTGCAATCTTAGGTTGTTAACCACCCAGAAGAGAAGCTGATTATTACCCTGAAACATATGCAGTTCAGTTTACCCTATCTGACTAAATTCTTTTTAGTTGCTGTTATATCTTTCTATTTGTATTTCTTCTTTTTGTTTCTTATAATAGGGAGACTATATGATATTTACAGATATGTGTCTGGTATATTTCACTTACGAGTATATGTTCAAGTGGCATCCACATAAATATAAATGCTTCAAGTTTATCATTCTTTATAGCTGAGTAATACTCCATTGTATAGAAATACCACATCTTTTTCAACCATTCCTCATGTGATGGGAATCTTGGTTGTTTCCAAGATTTGGCTGTCACAAATTGTGCTGCTATAAACATAGGTACACATATATCACTATGATATGATGTTTTCAGTTCCTCCGGGAAAATTCCCAGTAGGATAGCCGGCTTGAGTGGAATTTCCAGTCCTACTTTTGTGAGGAGTCTCCACACTGATCTCCACAAGGGTTTCACAGGCTACATTCCCACCAGCAGTGGAGAAGTGCTGTCTTTTCCGTACATCCTCTCTAGCATTTGTTGTTGGTTGATTTTCTTATGATAGCCATTCTTTGTGGAGTGAGATGGTATCTCTGTGTTGTTTTACCTTGCATTTGACAGATGGCTACTGACGTGGAGCATTTTTTCATATATTTATTCCTTTCTTTAATTTCATCCTCTGAGAAGTGTGTATTCATCTCAGATGCCCATTTCTGGATTGGGTCTTTAAATTTGAGGGCCCTAATGTATCTTAGTTCTGTATAAATTCTAGAGAGCAGACCTTTGTCTGAGTGCTTATTAGTTAAGATTTTTTCAAAATTTGTGAGTTGTCTTTTCACTTTGTTGATAATTTCTTTTAATGTGCAAAAGCTTCTCAATAAGAGTTGATCCCAGTTGTTAATTCTTTCAAGTGTTTCCTGTGAGAATACATGTTTGTTCATGAACTCTTTGCCTACCCCTATGTCTTCAAGAGTTCCTCCTACTTTCTCTTCCAGGAGATTCAGTGTTTCTGTTTTAATGTTTAGATCTTTAATCCATTTTGACTTTAGCTTAGTGCATGGTGATAGACCTGGATCAAGTTTTAGTTTTTGGCATGTAGAAAGCCAGTTTTTCCAGCACCATTTGTTAAAGAGGCTATCTTTCTTCCAGTAAGCGTGTTTGGCCCTTTTGTTGAAGATCAGGTGGCTGAGTGTGTTTGTAGAGGCCTCTGCAACTTCTAATCTATTCCATTGATCTTCAGGTCTATTTGGTTGCCAATACCATGTTGATTTTATCACAGTGGCTTTGTAGTATAATTTCCAGTCAAGAATTGTGATGCCTCCTGCCTTTTCTTTGGTGGCCAGGATTGCCTTTGCTATTCTAGGTCTTTTCTGGTTCCAAATAAATTATAGGAACGATTTCTCTAGGTCTGGGAGGTATGTTGGTGGAAGTTTGATAGGGATTGCATGAAATCTGTACAACAATTTTGGGAGTATGGCCATCTTCATGATGTTGGTTCTTCCTATCCAGGAGCAGCAAATAGCTTTCCATTTTCTGAAATCCTCCATGATCTCTTTTCTTAGGGTACTGTAATTATCCATGAAAAAATCTTTGACTTCCTTGGTTAAGTGAATTCCAGGTATTTCATTTTCCGTGGTGCTATTATAAAAGGTATTGTTTCTATAGTTTCCCTCTCAGTGTGTTTGTTATCTGTGTAGAGGAATGCCATTGACTTTGCATCCTGCTATGCTATTGAATTTGTTTATCAATTCTAGTAGCTTCTTGGTGGAGTTTTTTGGATTTTATCATGTCACTTGCAAATAGTGATGATTTAACTTCGTCTTTACCTATTCTTATTTCTTTTATTTCTCCCTCTTGCTAATGGCTGTTGCTAATGATACCAAAACTATATTGAATAAGAGGGGTGATAGAGGACATCTTTGTCTTGTACCAGATCTAACAGTACAAGATTTCAGTTTTTCCTCATTTCAAATTATATTGGCCATTGAGTTGTCATAGATGGCTTTTATCTAATTGAAGTAGAGGCCTTCTATTCCAATTTTATGTAGGACTTTGAACATGAATGAGTGTTGGACTTTGTCAAAAGCTTTTTCTGCATCAATTGAGATGGTCATGTGGTTTTTAGATTTCAGTCTATTAATATAGTGTACTACATGAATAGATTTTCAAATATTGAACCATCCTTGAATGCCTGGGATAAATCCTACTGTCATGGTGTATGATCTTCTTGATAATTTTCTGTATTTTATTTGCTAAGATTTTATTGAGGATTTTTGCATCTATGTTCATGAGGGAGACTGGCCTGTAGTTCTCTTTTTCAGTTGTGTCTTTCCCTGGTTTTGGAATCAGTATAATACTTGCCTCCAGAAATGATTTTGGGAGAACTACTTTTCAATTTCATTGAAGAGTTTGAGTAGTGTAGGGATTATGTCTTCTATAAATTTCTTGTGGAATTCAGCTGTGAATCCACCAGAACCTGGACTTTTCTTTGTCAGCAGGCTTTTTATTATGTTTCCTATCTCATTGTCTGTTACTGGTTTATTGAGAGTTGTTCCATTTTCTTGATTCAGTTTTGGTAATTTGTACCTTTTGAGGAATCTGTCCATTTCTTCTGTGTCATCTATTCTGTGAGCATAAAGATTCTCAAAGCAAACATTGATAATCTTCTGAATTTCCACTGGTCTGTAGTGAGTTCACCTTTTTCATTCCTTATTGCTTGTATTTGAATTTTTTCTTTCCTTTTCTTGATGAGGTTAACTAGGGGCTTATCAATTTTGTTTAGTCTTTCAAAGAACAGGCTTTTTGATTCGTTGGTTCTTTGAACTCTTGTTTTTCATCTCAATTGAATTAATTTCTGCTCTAATCTTTATGATTTTTTCCCATCTTTGGGCTCTGGGTTTGGTTTGCTCTTTCTTTTCTAGATGTTGGAGGTGCAACATTAGGGTATTTATTTGTTCCCATTCTGTTTTCCTAATGAGTGAGTTCATAGCTATGATTTTCCCTCTGAGAACTGCTTTCATCACACCCCATAAATTCCAATAAGTTGTGGTTGAATTTTCATTTAATTATAGATATTGCTGGTTTAATTTCATCTGTGACCCATTGATTGCTGAGTAGGGTGTTGTTTAATTTCCATGTATTAGCAGGTTTTTCTAGTTTCTTTTGTCATTTATTTCCAGTTTCATTGCACTGTGGTCTGATAATATGCATAGGATAATTTCTGTTTTCTTGCATATACTTAAGTATAACCTATGGACCAGTACGTGGTCTGTTTTGGAAAATAACCTGTGTGCAGCTGAAAAAAATGTGTATTCAGCTGTGATTGGGTGGAACACTCTGTATATGTCCACCAGGTCCATTTGTTCCAAGCTCTGGTTTAGTTCTGCTACTTCTTTGCTAATTTTTGTCTGGTTGACCTATCTTTCTGAGATAAGGGGATGTTAAGGACTCCTGTTAAGATTTTGGTCTTGGATATTAGATTTGTCATGTCCATTAAGATTTACATAGTTGGGTGCTCCTGTGTTTGGTGCATAGATATTTATGAGTGTTACTTCTTCCTCTTGAATTTTTTCCCTAACCAATATATAGTGGCCTTCTTTATTTTGTTTAATCCATCTTGGTTTGAAGTTGAGACTGTCTGAGAACAGAATTGCTATCCCTGCTTTTTTCTGCAGTGCTGGGGCATGTAGTATTGTTTTGCATTCTTTGACTTTAAGACTATGAATGTCTTTTTGAGTTAAGTGTGTTTCTTGTATAGAGTGTACTGTTGAGTATTGTTTCCTAATCCACTGTACCAGTCTATTTCTCTTAATTGGTAAATTGAGTCCATTTACATTGATGGTTATAATTGAAATGTGTTGACTTATGATTGTCATGTTATTTACCTTCTCTTGTTCACTTCTTTTTTGTCCTGTGTTTAATTATTTTCCCTCTTTAGTGTGTTCCTTCTGTTCTCATTCAAGGAGTTCTGGTCATTGTGGTCTCTCTCTAGAACATCTTTCAGTAGCCTGTGTAGGGATGGCTTTGTCATCATGAAATTCTTTAGTTGTTCTTTGTCATGGAAGTATTCACTTCTCCATAAAACTTGAAAGAGAGCTTTTCAGGGTTTAGTAGTCTGGGCTGCAATTTGTTTTCATAGAGGACTTGAAGAACTCTGCTCCATGGTCTTCTTGCCTTCATGGTTTGTGTAGAGAAGTTGGCTGTATTTCTAATGGGTTTTCCTTTGAATGTGATCTGCTCCTTTTCTCTAGCATCTTTCAGTATATTATTCTTCTATTGGATTTCTGGGATCTTAGTTATTATATGTCTCAGTGCATTTTTAGTTGGGTTGAAGTTATTTGGCATTCTGTATGTTTCAGTTACCTGAATGTTAGATTGTTTCCTCATATTTGGGAAGTTTTCTGCTATTACTTCTGCCCATATTCTTTTTATATCATTTGTGTTGACTTCTTCATTCTAATTGATGCCTATTATTCTCACATTGTTCATCTTGGCATCATCTTGAAGGCAATGGATTATTTTTTCCTGTATCCTCATTGATTTTAAGAGATCCTTTCTCACCTTTTCACTAGCTGCACCAGCATCTTCAAGATCTGAAACTCTGTCTTCATTTTCACTCAAATGGTTTTGTAGACTCATATTGAGATTTTAAGTTCTTCTATATCTCTTTGACTCTGCTTCATAAGATCTATTTCTTTCCTATATTTCTCATTCAAGGAATGTGTCATATTTCTAATTGCCTCTTTTTTTTTTAAATCAATGTCTTCTTTAGAGGTAGCTATTAATTCTTTTACTGCAGAGTTTTTTCCAAATTGGGTTTCTCCCATATATTTCCATAATTGATTCTCTACTTCAGATGCTATGATTTTAAAGATTTCTTTTTTATTTCAGAAATTATTTTTGCTCTGAGTTCCTTTTTACCTTTCTGCTGTTGTTTCTTTGCTTGTGATGCTGTTAATCATGTTTCAGCTGGAATAGTGTTCTCTGTACTTGTTGAGGGTGGGCATTGGTTTTCCCCCATAGGTTTCTGGATTTGATTCATTACTTCAGATGTTATGTATTCAGAAATTTCTTTTTTTATTTCAGGCATTAATTCTGGTCTGAGTTCCTCTATACCTTTCTGCTGTTGTTTCTTTGCTTCTGCCTCTGTTAATTCATTCATTTTAGCTGAGCTAGTGTCCTCTGCACTTATTGGTGGACTCGAGGCCTGACATTGCATTTTGCTCCTTGTCTTTGTCATTTTGTATAGCACTGATGTCTGACCTTTGTAGAGCTTTGGTGCAGTTACAGCCTTAGTGCATAATGAGATTCCGGTGACAATCTATTAAGTTTGAGGTTATCCAGTTATGCCTGGCCTGGATCTAGCTGTTATGTTCAGTTCCTTTTTGCTGCAGCCCTTCTGGCATAACTGTGAGCTTGTGGTTCCCTTTTGTTGTGTCCCTGGCCCAGGGAGCACCGCGGAGCACAGAAGCTCTCCCATACACTCACTGGACTGTGCTGGGTTTGATCAGGGGCCAGAAGAGTCACAAAATTTCTCACTCAGTCAGTGCGCTTGGGGGCAGGGGCTCCAGGAAGTTGCATGGTGGGACAGGCTGGGGTAGATTTCTTTTTTTCTCAGTTGCCATGCCACCATTTGTTGTTATTTGAGCTTTTAACGTTAGCCATTGTTTTCTGGACTAAGAAGAAACCTTAGTGTTATTTTAATTTACATTGTAATGTTCAATATTTTTATGTACTTATTTACTATTTGTATTTTATCTTCTGCGAAGTGTCCATTAATTTTTCTTTTCTTTGTTTCTTTTTTCCCCCCAGTACTGGGGATTGAACTTGGGACCTTGCACTTGCCAGGCAGGCACTTAGGCCACTGAACTATGTCCCCAGCCCCAGTGTCTATTAATTTCAATTGCCCATTATTTGATTGGGTCTTTTATTTTAGGAAGTCTAATTCTTTTTGAGTTCTTTGCACATTCTAGATATTAGTCCTTTGCCTAAGGAGTACCTGGTAAAATAGTCTCTCTGTGTGTAGTTTGCCCTCTGCTCTGTTGGTTGTTTTCTTTTCTGTACAGAAGCTTTTTAATTTGCTGTAAGCCCATTTGTTGATTTTTTGCTATTTCTTTTGCTACTGAGGTTCTAATCAGGAAGTCTTTGCCTATGCCTATGTCTTCAAGAGTTTTATCTTTATCTTCCAGAAGATTATTTCTGTTTTAATAATGTATATAGGCCTTTGACCCATTTTAATTTTGTTTTCGTGCATGGTAGGAGATAAGAGTCTACATTCGATTCTGCATATGGATGACCAGTTTTCCTACATTTATTGAAGAGGTTATTTTTCCCCAGCTTATGTTTTTGGTCCCTTCATCAAAGATCAGGTGATAGAGGGTGCCTGAGGCTGTTTCTACATCCTCTGTTCTGTTCCACTCATCCATGTGTCAGTTTTGTGCCAGTTCCGTGTTGTTTTTGTTACTGTGGGTTGGTAATATGGTTTGAGATCCAGGATTATGATGTCTCCTGCTTAGTTCTTGTGGCTCAGGATGGTTTTGCTATTGTAAGTCTCTTCTGGGTTCATATAAATTTTAGGATTGTTTTTCTCTAGTTCTGTGTAGAAGGTTGTTGATATTTTGATTGGATTGCATTAAATCTATAAATAAGGTTTTGTTAACATGGCCGCCAAATGGATAATCTCAGTTTGCTTATCTTCAGTGTGTGCTGATTTTTCTTCTGCCAGTGATAATCAGTAGGACTTGTTTTATAGTCTGGAAATCGACTAAGCCCTAGTTTAGTCGATGTCCTGAGTGAACTTGAAGAGGCTATGCATTCTGTTCTTTTATAGAATGTTCTTCAAACGTCAACAGAATCAAATTCATTAAGGATGAGGCTTGAGTTTTTCATTTGCTTACTGATTTTCTGTCTACACATTTTGTCATTTGCTGAGACAAAAGTATTGATAGCTGTCTATTTCTGCTTTCATGTCCATCAAGTTTTGTTTCATGTACTTAGAATTTGCTTCATTAGTGCATAAAATCCATATTCCTGATGCTGTCTTATTAACTTGATGCTTCTAATATTACAAAATGCTCCTCTTTGTCCCAGTAATATTCCTTATTCTGAAGTCTCCTTTTTCTTTCTCTTTGAAACAGGGTCTCACCATGTAGCTCAGGCCAGACTTGAACTCACTATGTAGCTCACCATGCTGGCCTCAAGTTTATGACAATTTCGTGCCTCAGTCTCCTGAGAGCTGGGATTACAAATATGCAGCACCATACACTGTCTGTTATTAAGAAAGCCACTTTCAGCTTTCTTGCATTGATAAAACTTGCCCCATTGATTTTCTTTATATTAGGGAGGTTCAGCTTGTTACTTGTTTTTTTTTTTTTTTTTTTTTAAGGTCTCACTCTGTAGCCCAAGCTGTCCTTCAGTTCACAGTAATCCTCCTGCCTCAGTCTCTTGAGTGCTGGGGTTCTTTATCCTTGCAGACAGCAGATACTTAAAGCTTGTTTTTATCCAATATTATCATCTCTGCTTCTTAATTGGACTGTCCATCCCTTCTCCTATTTCAAAGTGGAGTAAAGGGAGAGAAAACCATAATTCAGGTCTATCATTCTTTATAAAACTATTTCATAAAAATGCATCTTTCCCCAGGACCAAGGTGAGTGACAGAAACACAAAAGAGGCAGTAGAGTCTCCTCTTCTGCTTTTCTAAATTCTTGTAGTCAAGAGAGCCCAGGTAAACTATATGACAACTGGGCAGGAAGAAGAATGACTTTATCAGTGGCCAATTCTGATACAGATCAGACGGGCAAAAATTAGGAAAGAAGAAGTCTGGGGTGATGGAGATAGGTGTGGCTATGAGAAAGCAGCAAAAGAGGCCCATGGATTCGCGTTAAAACATACTTTTAAGGTCTTTTTAAAAACACAGTTGATGGGCTGTGGAGATAGCTCAGTAGCACAGTGCCTGTCTTGCAAGCTACTGAAATATCTCCCCCTGGACCTTCAACTGTGTGTTTTTAAAATGTATTTGGTACAGAGTCTCACTATGCAGTTCAGACTCAGAGTGATCCTCCTGATTTCAGCCTCCCAGCACTGGGATTACAGGCATGCACCACCGTACTCAGTGGCTGGCTCAGCATGCGTGAGGGTGGGTCCAGCGCGACATGTAGTGCTGGGATCGAACCCTAGTCCCTGTGCTTACCTAAGCAGGCTCCTAGTCTGCTGAACTATCTTGCCTGTCTCAATTGCTTTTTTTAAAAACCTTACTTATAGCATCAACCCATTTCTTTGTATTCCACTGTCAAACATTTTGAATGCAAGTCTATGCTTTATGCTTCCTAGTCATTTGACGATGTGTAATTCAAGTGAAGTCTAAAAGCTTTACCCAGAATATGTTATTTTAGGGAGAATACAGCAAATGCCAACTCTCTAGGAGTATAGTAGGAAATTAGACCATTCTTGATATCAAAGTACAAGCTTTTTCCAGAGTATAATTAAAAAACAAAACAAAACTGTGAACTCTGCAGAAAATGCCTCAGGCAGAATAGAGAAAACCCCTCAATCTGACTCTTGGACCTTAGTTTTAAGAATCTTGAGGTATAGGGGCCGGGGAGATAGCTCAGTGGAATAAGTGCTTCCCTGGCAAGTGCAAGGGCCTGAGTTCAATCCCTGGTTCCACCAAAAAAATAAAAATCTTGCGTTATAGTTATCAGTAAGCAAAAAGAATGTATAAATACTTAATTTATCTGTATAGCAATAATACTAATTATGGTTATTGACACCAATGGCTTATATTTCCATGTCTATATATAACTATTTTACATATAATTATATGAGACTGACTTTAGCATAAGTTTGATTTAGTTGTAAACTAAACTGTTGGGGAAGGGCAGATGGCTCAGTGGAATAAGAGCTTCCCTGGCAAGCACAAGGGCCTGAGTTCAATCCTTGGTTCCACAAAAAAAAAAAAAAAACCTAAACTGTTGATGTAGGTTTCATGTTTATCATTTTTTTTTGTTCATGTGAGAGTGTTGTCTAGTCATAACTTGATTGACTGATTGATTGATTGATTGAGACAGGGTCTTGCTATGCAGTTCGGCCAGCCTTGTGCTCACTTTTATGCTTTCTAGGTAGGTGCTTATGTCTCTGAACTATCTCCCCAGCCCCTAGCCATAACTTTAGAAGAAAAAAAATATAATGATTCCCCCCCTTCTTTTTTAAAAAAGGAGCTAGTATTCTGCCTCTGTGGTTTCATCTGTTGAAATAATTATTCTTTAGACTGGAAATTGTTGTCCTTATGAAATAAATTGAGAGGCTGTGAGTCAGAAGAGAAGTTACTTGGTTTCCAAGGACAGAGAAACCTGACTGGGTTGGAATTGCAGTGTCTTCACCACTTATAATTAAGAGAACAGCCTTAGCAAGCCCTTTCACCCCAGGCCTTTACTAACTTCATTGGTTAAATGGGAATAAATGTACCCAGAGTGGTTTCCATGAGAGGTAAGGTCAATGCAAAGTGCCCACATTGTATTAGATCATAAACAAATGGCACTATTTATGGTGAGGACTTGGTGTCACACACTAGTGTCCAAGTTGCCCAGGGCTCCTAATGCCACATAACCAAGCTGGCATGTGACTCCCGAAGTCACAGGACAATTACTCTGTTGATGAGTAGCAAAAGTCAAAGACTGACAGTTGCTGACATTCCAAAGGTGCCAGGGCACAAGGACTTGGGCTTATGCTGTATCGTTCCTTTGATAGTGAAGCATGACTCCTGAATGGCACATTGTGAGCGTTTGAGGGGGCCGGAGCAGTATCTATATTGGTTTATTATTCCAGAACTAACACACCCATGGGGCTAACCAGTTCATAAAATCACTTTTTCCTTCCTTTTGGCTGGCTTCCTTGTTTGTACTGTTGGCTTCCTTGTTTTGTCTTTCTCTGGCTCAGTGACTACCAACAGAACCACTAATACAGCGACTAATACACATTTATTTTTTTTTCCAAGAATATGTTTTCCTGTCTGCAGGTCACCACCTTCCCTGCTTCCTCTGGGAATAATGGATGCATTCTCTGAGCCGCATCCATCGATTTTTTAGGGCAAACTTTTCACGCGAGCCCAGCGCAAGGCAGTGTGGAAAGAGCAGAGGGCGCAGAGACTGGGTCGGGACTCCCCTTACTATTTCCTCCTTTGTATAGCGCATCAAATCCTGCCTTGAGTATGAGCGAGCTTTGTTCACACACAGGGCAAGCGGTAATCCGCGCAGCTGCTGCGACGGCGCCCTTGAGCTCACTAGCGTTCTCGGCCCACGACGCACCCGGATAGCCTGGCGCTGAGCCGGCGACTTCAGGGCGCGTGCGCAGCGTTTCCGTCGCCCCGCCCCCCCACCTCCAGCGTCCCTGTTGCCAGGGGAACCGGGGGAAAGGCGTGCTTTCCGGCGCTATTGCGACGCGTGGCAGCTGTCATGGCGGGCACTGTCTGGAACACTGACACCGGAGAGGCTGTATATCGTTCCCGGGACCCCGTGCGCAACTTGCGCCTCCGGTAGAAATGCTGGGGCCCCATGATTTTCTGCTTTCAGATAAAATCGAACGTAAACTTTGTGGTGTTCCGAGGCCCCCCATTTCCGCTTGCCAGGCGAGCTAATTTCCTTGCGATCTCCTCACCTCTCCGCGCACTGTCTGGATCCTTCTTCGCTTCTAACCAAACGCTCCAGTCCTTTCAAGTCTTTGTTGCCCCCTAACTGCATCAGAATCCTGTGCCCCGATACATCATTTTACTCCTTAATTCCTCGATAGAGCCCTGCGCCCCACCCACCTCTCGGTAGTGTGCACCCAGCACCCTTGGCAACTCCACCGCTCGGTTTTGTTTCTCCAATGCTTGCTCTGTTCATCTCCATATTGTGCATGTAATGTATATTTTGGGCTTCTCTTTTCTTGACAGAGTTCATTTGCAAAGAATCACATCAAGCAACTTTCTTCATTACCAGCCTGTTGTCCAGCCTGGAAAGGACCTTATAGACTTGGGCACTTTTACGCCTCAGCCAGTTGCCAGTGGGTGTTACCGTGGTGATGTGGGCCCCTTGGGGATTCGGGAAAGGGGCTGGGGAAGGAGAGATACCTCTAGAAACAATGGATCCAGACTTGTGATCTTAATAGAAACCTGCACCTTCTTACAGAGGAACAGAAGGCTTAAAGAGGTTATTTCCTTGATTAGTGTCACACAGTTGGTAGATGTGGAACCCAGAGACCTGGTTTTGAATCCAGGAAGTCTTTACTACTACATTACATTATATTTGAAAATTGACTAAGACTGATTTCTGTCGTCCCAATATAGATTCGATCAACTGTGTTACTGTGATTTTCCTTGTCTGGAAGACCAAAGAGTGAAGGAGGGAGGACAGGGTGCTTACCTGTCACTAGCCTTCTGCTTTTGTTGTTTTTATCTTTATTAAGAAATGGCTCTGGGCTTTACTGGGCATAGTGGTATACAAAGCAACTGAGGGAATAATTAAGACTGTTACCACAAAATTTCTGTAGGAGGTAACCTGGGGATGTAGTTCAGTGTGAAGGTCCTGCATTTAATTCCCAGTACTGAAAGAAAAGTTCCTGGTTAAGAATATGGGCTGGTGGACTATAAAGTGTGTGTCTTTACAAAAGGCATGCTCAGCTAGAAGCATATTAGATTTTGTGCCTTAAAATCTCATTTTTTGCTTCCTCTGTCTTCTCCTAATGCTTGATCTCCTAAGTGACAAGGTTTATGATTCTATATATGGATTTAGAAAAAGTCAGATAAAAAAGCCAGGGCTCTTATGTAGAAATGCAGTCAGTTAGGATTGAGGAAGGACTAGCTCTTCAGCCTGCGCTAAATTTCAGTTCCTGACACTGAATTTGATATTTCCTGGAAGGCAGTACTGCATTTTATTCACATTAAAGCAGTGATTAAGACTTGAGTCCTAGTCTTGGCTTCTGTTCATACTAACCAGAATGTATCCACAGCTTTTGTGGCTTTTTTCTAGATCACGTGCTTACTAAACCACTAAAACCTGAGTTTTATAACAAATATAAGAGTAGAGTGGTTATCGCCACTCACAGAACAAGAAGTGCTGGGTTTAAATTTAAAAAAAAACCAAAAAAACCCTATTTTTGTGGAACAGGGTCTCACTACGCAGCTCAGACTCCTAGTGATCCTTCTGTCTCAGCATCCCCAGTGCTGGGATTACAGGTGTGCACCACCACACCTGGTTTTGGTGTCCAGCACAACGTGCCTGGGATTCCAGGGCCAGCACAGTATGCGGTACCAGGGATTGAACATGAGTCTTTGTGCTTGCCAGGCAGGCACTTAGACTGCTGAGCTATCTCTCCCAACCTCTAGTGCTGGTTTGTCAAGTGCATAACTCGCTTTGTATTGTCTTTGAAGGTGGACACCGCCCAGATGAAGAGGAAGAGGAAGAGGTAGAGATTGGTTGGCAGGAGAAGCTCTTCAGCCAGGTGAGACAGTGCCTTCTCAGACTATTTCTACCTGGTCCACCTGCCCTAGTGCCAGCACCAGACTGATTTCCAGAGCTCTTCTGGTGGTTTATACTTTCCCCTGTTGAGTTCATGGGGGCAGCATAATATAATGACTGCCACGACTCAGTTTTACAGTTCTGGCTCATACACATCTGATCTCTGGGCTGTACATCATCCATAACAGCCCCAGTGGGTGAGACCATCACTCTGACTTCCTTTAGCTGTAAAGTTCTTGTATCGCCTTGTGTCCTCCATTATTTAGATAACTGAGAGTTGCTAATGAAAACACATTAAATAGCATCAGTTTTGTAGAAGGGATTTGACTGAATGAAGAAGGGGTCGATGTTGTCTCAGTAGATCTGTTTCCTTGAGGTGACCTCAGTTTGAAGTGGATCTGTACCAAAATGAAGCAGCCTGTCAGAGTCCTCTGGATTATCAGTACCGCCAAGAGATCTTGAAGCTAGAGAGTTCTGGTGGCAGGAAGAACCGACGAATCTTCACCTACACTGACTCTGACAGATACACCAACTTGGAGGAGGTTTGTTCTTTCTGAGGTGCCATAGCTTCCTTCTTCTTCACCTCCCCTAGTTTTCTCATTTTGCTGGTTCTGTGAATTATACTGGAAGCGTGAAGGAAGGACAGGTGACCCGTCTAGAAATTGCTGTCAGCTGCCTATAGGCAGCCAAGTTAGAATAGGTGGGGCCCAGGTGGTATGGCAGCTGCTCTTTGCTCAGCCTGCTGGAAACCCTGGGGGAGCCAGAAGTGTGAAAAATGCTAAGGCAGGTGTACAGAGTCTGGAACAATCTAGATAAAATTCAGCCAAAACTTTGAGTGTATGGGTTTGAAGAGGAGTATAGTTCAGCCATGAGGAGTGTCTTATATTCTCAGTTTGCCTATGCCCACATTCCTTTTTGGACTTGCTTTATGTTTTCTTCAGTCATTGTATATGTTCTCTCTTTACAGTGAGATTTTAAACTCCTTGAGTGTAGAGCCCATATTGCCAGATTTTGTTATGTGTCACTTTATAGATCTTTGTAGAGAGGTCGTATTATGTGCCTGTTTTTGAAAGTTTGGTGGGCTGGGGAGATAGCTCAGTAGAATAAGTGCCTGTCTGGTAAGTTCAGGGTCCAGAGTTCAATCCCCAGTACTACAAAAAAAAAAAAAAAAAGTTTGTCATACTTCCATCAGGAATGCTTTAGGCTGGGAGCATATACAATTTTAGTTCCACAGAATATTCCATTTGGGACTTTTCTACCTACCTAGCTAATGTCAATATCAACAGGCAGACTAACCCAACTTTATGTAGGGTTATGGCTGGAGACCACAGACTGATTTTAATATTTCCATAAAGAACTCATTCCTAGACTGCGAGGGCAAACCAAGACATAGTAGGAGTCCTCTTTGGGCTGCTTGTCTGTCCTTCCCTCTAGCAGGCTGTGTAACTTTGATATGGTCATACCTGTTAAATTCCAGAAGAAAGACTTTCCTTCAGATGCTTGGCCCCGTGTGGCACTGACCAGATGGCTTTCACAGGACTGTTGTCTTTTCCCAGCACTGTCAGAAAATGACCACTGCAGCCAATGAGGTGCCCTCATTTTTGGTCGAGCGAATGGCAAATGTTAGGCGGCGACGCCAGGACAGGAGAGGAACGTGAGTTGAAATCAGGGGTGGTGGGAGGCTTTGTGGCTCTCCCATATAGTGCCCCACTGAGTCAGCGCCCCTTCTGTTGTGGACCACCACAGAGGGTTGTTCCCCTAGGCCGGTGGTGGTGAGCCGGTGGCATGCATGCCATAGCTGGTTTTTTGCTATCATAGACAGCTCAACAAGGTTCACGATCACTGCCTAGGCTTCCCTGCAGACTCGCTGGGGGTTCTAGGGAAGTGACCTTTCTGGTGGTCCCCTCCCAGGGAGGGTGGCATCCTCAAGTCACGTATCGTCACCTGGGAACCTTCAGAAGAGTTCATCAGGAGCAACCATGTCCTTAACACCCCTCTTCAGACAATGTACATCATGGCAGACCTGGGGCCCTATGGAAAGTAAGTGAAGCTTCTTACTGCTGGCTCAGAGCCTCCTCCCCTTCTGTCACCTTCCTGTTACAGTCATGAGGGGTCTGAGGGAGGAAGGGACTTCTTCACTGTACTCAGAAGAAAGTGGTTTTTTCTTGTTTGTTTGTTTATTTGTTTTTTGCATATTTGTTCATCATTTTGAGACAAGTTCTCACTATGCAGTTCGGGCTCACATTGTAGCCCAGGCAGGTCTTGAACTTACAATGAATGATCCTCCTGGCTTAGCCTCCTGAGTACTAGGATTACAAGTGTATGCCACCATGCCCTGCCCAGAAGTGTTTCACCACAATAGCTCCCCAGTAGTTCCTCCTCTGGCCCCTTGCTGAAGTTGGCTGCCTTTCTCTCCCTGGAGGTGGCCCTAGGGATCTGGAAACTTGATGTTGATTTTCTGCTTCCTAGGCTTGGCTATAAGACCTATGAACATGTGCTCTGTATTCTGAAAGTAGACAGCAATGGTGTGATCACAATAAAACCTGACTTCTCTGGCCTCAAAGGACCCTACAGGTGAGGAGATAAAAAAAAGTAGGGTGGAAGGGGTGGAGACTGGTATTCCTTCCTGGAAAGCCCTTCTTGTCCCTAGTCAAGGAGCATCCCAGCAACTCCATCTGTTCCAACTTTTGTTTTTCCTGTTGTACCTTTCAGCTTTTATTTACTCTTTTAGGTTCTTATACTAGTGAGACAATACGATGTCTACACATGTGGGTCTGATTTATTTCATTTACCAGTATGGTCTCAAGTTGCATCCATTTACCTGTAAAAGCCTTGAGTTTATCTTTTTTAATAACCAAGTAATAACTCCATTGTGTAAAAAAATACCATATCTTTTTTTTATCCATTCCTCAGCTGATGGGTATTTGGCTTGTTTCTAAAATTTAGCTGTGAAAAATTGCATTGCTGTAAACATGGGCACACCTAAATCACTGTGATACGATGGTTTCAGTTCATTAGGAGGGGACTAGCTGGCTTAAATGGGACCTCCAACTATAGCTTTTTGAGGGATTTCCACACTGATTTCCATAGTGGTTATACTAGTCTGCACTCCCACCAACAGTGGAGAAGGGTTCTTTTTCTCCCCACAGCCTCTCCAGCATTTGTTATCAGTTGACTTCCTGATGATAGCGATTCTTTCTGAGTGCTCCAACTTATAAATTCCCAGGCAACAGTACATATTCTCTTCTAGGTCATAGTCCCTTAGGAAACAGGAAATATGCAGCCAGTTTTTAAGTGGCCACTTCAGACATAGCTGAGTTAGGGGCAAACCATCCTCTGCACTGTTGAATGTAAGGACTGCACAGGGCCAGGTGAGCACGGCCAGACTGGGTGGACTCTTCTTTATCCCTTTGTCTGAGGTAACAGAACTCTAAGTGAGACATTTCCAGGACCAACCTGCCCATTTTCCAGGTGAGAGAATTGCGTGCTAAGGGTCTCACCGTGGCGTGGAGGTGGAAATGGGCCAGGCCTTGTACTTGCTGAGTTCTGTAATCCAAGTCATCTTCCTGATTTGCCACTCTGTTTCTCCCTCCTGGTCACCTTTGTGGTCACCTTCGTCATACACTTCAAGTGACTTGCATAGTGCCTAACAGGTCATCTGGGCTGGATCTGATGGACCCATTGTTATCCTCAGATGTGGTTCTTTTGTGGCTTTGATCCTCCAGAATTGAGACCGAGGGCGAGAAGCAGGAGCTGTGGAAGTATACGGTGGACAACGCGTCCTCCCTCGCGCGGCCAGAGGAGGAGGAGCGGGAGCAGCGCATGTTCAAGGATGTAAGAGCCAGCATGTCACAGGGGAGGCCGCGCATGGGTGGGAGCCAAGCCCACGCCTGAGGCTGATGTTTGCAAGTGCAGACAAGCACCTGCTCCTCACGGCCCTGCTCAAGCGAGCAGGAGGGCATTGCTGACAGATCACGAAGAAGCTTTTCTTCTTGTTGTAACATAATAATAATGGTGGCCATTTACTGGAGCACTTAGTGTGGTCTCTGCTGGGTACTCCGCAAACATTTTGCGATCATTCTTCAAGGTGGGCACTTTTTTATATGTGTGGTACTATGGATTGAACCCAGGGCCGTGCTTTCTAGGTACGACCTCGGCCCCTGAGCTGCATTCCCAGCCCATTTTACTTTTATTTTTTGGTGTGAGATAGGGTCTTGCTAAGTTGCTAAGGCTGGCCCTGAGCTTGCGAGCCTCCTGTGAGGCAAGCATTTTTATTACCATGAGTTTAAAAAGAGCCAGGATTCAATCTTAGAAGAGCAGACTCCAGAATCCCTGTGCTCTGCATTCTCCTGATCATCACATCTGGAGACCGAATCTAAGGGCATCATACTGTGCATCCTCAGCCCATTTTGTACTATTTTATTTTGCTTTATTTTCTTATATTTTACTTTGCTAAATTGCCTAGGCTTGGCTCAGAATTGAGATTTGATCCTCCTGCCTCAGCCTCCCAGAGTGCTGAGATTATAGAA
Organism: Ctenomys sociabilis; assembly: GCA_004027165.1. Classification (NCBI taxonomy): domain Eukaryota; kingdom Metazoa; phylum Chordata; class Mammalia; order Rodentia; family Ctenomyidae; genus Ctenomys; species Ctenomys sociabilis. Next base: position 49,840 of record PVKA01007592.1, on the reverse strand, counting down.
CTGTGCTACCGCCACGTCCATCTTGTACATCACTTTAAAATGTGAGTGGCCAGCCAGGTGTGGTGCACGATTATAGTCCCAGGACTCAGGAGGCTGAGGCAGGAGGATTACTGTGAGTTCAAGGCCTGCCTGGGCTCCAAAGTGAGTTCAAAGCCAGCCTGAACTGCATACCAAAAAATAAATAAATAAATAAGTGGCTGGGGGTGGTTAGGCTTTAGCTCTCCCTGGCTTTCCCAATTACTGCTTCTTCCTCCTACTCAGAGGCGAACCCTGGTCTGCCTTGGGCTACATCTGTATTTTTTTCCCTAAGTTTATTGTAAAGTTGTTTTTAAAATTTATATATAATACAATAAAATAAAAAAAAGGGGGCTAGGGAGATGGCTCAATGGAATAAGCACTTCCCTGGCAAGTGCAAGGGCCTGAGTTCAATCCCAGGTTCTGCCAAAAAAAAAAAAAAATAATAATAATAATAATGATAATAAAACTTATATATAATATATAATTTATTAAATATATATATTATATGTATAGTATTCATCATAGGGAATTTGTACCTGCACATAAAATGTCTGTATTCTCCTGTTTTCCCTGTTACCCTTCCCTTCAAACCTTCTTTCCCCTCTTATTTACAAGAGCCTTGTTTCCATCTGTTCTTTTTTTCTGTCTGTCCTTCCCCTCCCCCTCCTCCTCCATTTGAACATTTTCTTCCTATTTCCCAATCTCTGTCATCTGTTTTATTTTATTTATTTATTTTTTTTTTGTCTTTTTGAGACAGGGTCTCACCATGCAGTTCAGGCTGGCCTTAAACTCACTTTGTAGCTCAGGCTGGGCTCGAACTCACAACAATCCTCCTGCCTCAGCCTCCCGAGTGCTGGGATTACAGGCATGCGCCACCACGCCCGTCTCTGTCATCTGTTTTAGTCCTTACTTACCTTTTTGATTTCTCACACAAGAGAAACAATACAATATTTGAGCATGCAAATAAATATCCAATGTATTTCACTTAGAAGTATGGTCTCAAGGTGCATCCATTTACCTAAAAAGTCTCAAGTTCATCCTTCTTTTTTAATTTTTAAAAATCTTTTATTTATTTATTTGCACAGGGTCTCACTGTGCTGCTCAGACTCATAGTGGTCCTCCTGTCTCAGCCTCCCCAGTGCTGACATTGCAGGCATGCATCACCACGCCTGCTTTTGGTGGCTGGCTTGGCACAGGATGGCTCAGCATGCAGTTCTGAGAATTTAACATGGGTCCTTACACTTGCCAGGCAGGCACTTAGACCACCAAGCTATCTCCCCAGCTCAAGCTTATCCTTCTTTATGGCAGAGTAGTACTCTTTTGTATATAAAACCCACATTTTTCTTTATTCATTCATCCATTGGTGGCAAGATTCACCTATTAAAAAACTGTGCTGCTAGGGCTAGGGAGATAGCTTGGTGGTCTAAGTCCCTGCCTGGCACGCTCAAGGATATGAGTTCAATCCTGATACTGCATGCCATGCTGGCCCTGCACTGAGCCGGCCACCAAAACGGCATGGTGGTATATACCTGTGATCTCAGTGCTGGGGAGGCTGACGTCTGGGATCACTGCACGTCTGAGCTGTGTAGGGAAACCATGTACCAAATAAATAAATTAATTAGGGATATTAAAAACAAGTGTGCTTCTGTAAACATAGGTGAGCATATATTGCTATGATTTGAGGCTTTTAACTCTCAAAAAGATAGCTGGATCAAGCAGAATGTCTGGTTTGAGTTTTCTGAGGAATTTGTGCTGCATCCTGAGGGCTGATTCCCTTTGTTTCCTCAGCTTTATGGCCGGCACCAGGAGTATCTTGGCAGCCTCGTGGGCACGGACTTTGAGATGGTGGGTAGTCGCCGGCCTCCTGCCGCCCAGCCGCTGTGCTCAGCCGGGGCGTTCTGACTTGGGATGAGCAGTAGTGCCCATCTCTGCAAGGTTGCCAGGACAAACAGCATTGGAAAAGGGAGCTGCAGAGTAGCACAGAGGTTAGAGTCCTGGTGTGGTGTCGTAAGACACAGTGCGTGGACATAGAACTGTTCCCACATGGAGAAGGGTGCGCTCGAGCTGTAGCAGCTTACTCTGGGGGAGGGGGCATTTGGAACTTAGGTTCCAGGTGGTGAGAAGACTGTCGGAGGCTTTCACTTTTTATTCCCTAAATGTAGGCAGTCCTGATTTCTGTTAATGATACTGTTCTGTTTTCATACATAACTTTGTAATAAACTTAAAAATTAACATAAAAATGAAAAATACCTTCCTCACTCTTCATGTGGAGATTTTTCCAAAGAAAGAAAATGGGATTTATTTCTTCATATCAAATAGTTTGGCTTTTTTTTTTTTTTTTTTTTTTGGTTCTTTCTGGACTGGGGATTAAACTGAGAACCTTTATATTATGCTATATCCCCAGCCCTGTTTTATTTATCCTTAAATTTTTTGACACAAAGTCTTCTAACCCAGGCTGGGTTGTGATCCTCCTGCCCTAGCCTCCTGGAGTACTGGGATCACAGGCATGCACCACCTTGCCCAGCTAATATTTTGAATCTTAAAAGCAAAAACCAAACCAAACAATGTAGGTCTGTTATTTTGGAGTCCTGTTCCACATCTCCCCTTAGGCCAAGAGTTTTATTTCTAGATCTGCAAACAAGGGTGGAACTGCCCATGTGTTTTCTCCTTTCCCTAAAGAATTAACTTATTTTTGTATTGTGTAAGCAGTGGGTAATCACATTAAAAAGTTGGATGAGACAAATATACATCTAATTAAAAAAGAAAACCCTTATGTTCTTGGTCTCAGGGTTTAGGGTCCATTGCTTTGAAGGGTGCTATAGTTGCTTCCCTTGGTCATTTTCCAAACTGCACTGCCCTCTCTCCATTTAAATTACGTACTGCTCCCCTATAGATTTTAGATGAAGGGTGCAGTCCTGTGCTGAAGAGTTAGGATGAAAGTGCCACAGTGTAGCCCAGGGCCCAGCCTCTGGCATCAGATCTTCCACAAATCTGTGGTGGGGCTGGAGAGAATTGCTGACTCCCTCCCAGTCTCCTGATTTTTCCTCACTTCTCTTTACCTTAGACAGCCCCAGGTACCCTCCGGATCTTTGTAAATGGAGAGGTAGGTAAGTGTCTTGCCAGACAGATCTCTTCATGCATGGGTGAGAGACATAAAGCTGTAACCTACCACTCCCTGGATTATGCCCCGGTGTGTTCTGTGTGTGGGCAACTTAGAATGACTTTGTCCTGGAAATGGAGCCCAAAAGTGACTTGTTTCCAGCATGTACAGGCCCCTCAGGACTGGACTGGGTACTGGGGGTCAGGAGTATAAGCTAAAATAATGCATTTTCTCTTAGTTTCAGCCCAAGGCTATGAGTATGACAATCTCTACGTCCATTTCTTTGTGGAATTGCCAGCTGCTAGTAAGTAATATTCTTAGGTCTCTCCTTTTATCCCCATTCAACTGTTCTAGAGGCTTCAGGCAGTCTTTCACCCCAGTTTCTCAACGGAAGCAGATATTGTTCTTTTTAAGGACAGGGGTATCTGGTCAGGCTCCTTGGCTGATTATTTCTGTTCTGTTGATCTTAAACTGTGCATCTCCAAGGCTAAGCCTAGGCCCCTGTTGTCTCTCCTCTTCTTCATATGGAGTCACACCTCTCCCACAGCTTAATTTTCATCTGTGTAACTCAAACTCCCAGATTCCTCTCTGGCCTTTGTCTCTTCCCTAACTTCAGATTTATATCCAGTCACCGCTTTGCCATTTCTGGCGAATTTCATGACCTAGAGCATGACTGTCCGCCCTCAAACCTCTTCCCTGGTCTTCCTCACCCTAGCAAAACAGCAATGTCATCCACTTAGTTGCAGATGCTACCACCCTAGGAGACAACCTGCACTTGCTTGCTTTCTGTAGCTCCCTACAGCCAGTCAGGCCATCATTTCTTGCCTGGACGAAGGCATTAAGTTTCTGACAGCCTCTTGCTTCCTGTGTTGCCCCTCATGGCAGCTTCATGGCCCCACACTTATAGCCACGTTGTGTTATTAAAAATGCTACACCATTTTGTCTTGTTTCAGCTGTAAACCCCAATGGCTTCCCCTCCCACTTAGTGTGAGCTCTGAACCCCACACCCTGAGTGAGCTGGTTTCTGCTTCTCTCTCCCCTACAGCATTACAGTTGTTCTTCCTGCTGGTGACATGGCCAGTGCCATTCCTACCTTAGGCCTTTACAGGACCATTCATAGGCCTTTTCCCCCATATCTTTGTTTGGCTGGTTCCTCTTCAGTGTGGTCCTCAGCTTGTGTCATCTCTTAGAGGCCCCACTCTGAGCCTTAAGTCAGAGTCCCTTCACCTTGTTCTGTATTGAGTATAACACTTGCTGCCACCTGATAGTCTTCTGTGGCTCTTGTGTCTTTCCTTCTATGTACATTTTAGGGTGTGACCTTCATAGGCAATAGGAATCTTTCGTACCTAGCCAGCAGGACATCCCTAAGTCATATTAGTAAGAAGCAGACATTCAGGAACTGATTGATCAATGCATGACTCATTTATGAATGAGTGAATGAATAAATGAATGAAGGAACTTTGTTTTTTTCTCCATGGCTTAACCCTCTCCCAGGTGAACTAACTGTATCTGGTATTTGGCTTTCAGACTGGTCAAGCTCAGAATTCCATCAACTCTCAGGAGTAACTCAGACCTGCTCCACAAAGTCCCTGGGAATGGTATGGAGGATCAGGGTTCCCTGAAGAGAATGAGAATCTGTTGCTAGGGTGGCATCTGAAGCTCTAGTCAATAGCTGTGCACTCTGGGAAGGAGCCCAATGTGGGCCTGACTCTTGGGTGGGCTCTGTAGGGGCTGCCTGGGCCAGGGACCCCCTTCAGTCTTCTTGAGAGTGGTGGCAACCTGTGTTTGGCTGTCTCTTGGAGTCAGCCTCTTGTTTCCCATCAGCATGATCATTTTTATTTTTCCGTGTGAAAGTGACCCTGTTATTTTTTAGCCACAGGGATAATAGATTCTGAGTGAGGCCTGGCCACTTTCTGACCTTGAGTATAAAGTGACATTTCTCTGATTCAGGACAAGGTAGCTTACTTCTCCTACCCATTCACATTTGAAGCATTCTTTCTTCATGAGGACGAATCAGCAGGTACGTAGGGCAGCAGCTGATCCTGGGCCTCCGTTCTCCTTCGCCCATGGCCTGCTTTGGCCAAGGCTTCCTGTGACCTGGATGCTTCTCTCCCTTGTTCTCAGATTCCCTCCCAGAGTGGCCTGTGCTCTACTGTGAGGTCCGCTCTCTGGACTTCTGGCAGAGGTACCGTGTGGAAGGCTACGGGGCTGTGGTGCTGCCTGCCACCCCAGGTAACCTCTTGTCCCTGTCCTTCAAATGACCCACATGTCTAGGAACAGCACTGAGCTTCCCAGATATAAATGCTTCTGGTGAAAAGTAGGGATAATTCAGGATTAGAAACATTTAACTTAAGATGCCTTGTTCTTTTGAGGAATTTCTCCCTGCTCCATTAGAGACAAATAATGAAAATTAGGTGTGACTTTGGACTTGACTTGTTGAAACAGACAACCTAATGGTCTCTGTCATCGGCTTTCTGCCCCTCTGAATGGATTTTTAACCTTGCAAGAGAACATGATAGATAATTGGGTTCTTGGCAGATGTGGACTGATTGAACCACTATTGACTTTTTTTTGTTGTTGTTGTTGTTGGAACTGGGGATTGAACTTGGGCCCTTGTGTTTGCCAGGGAAGCATTTATTCCACTGAGCCATTTCCCCAGCCCCCCACTATTGACTTTGAAGTAAAAGCAGCAACCTCTTAGCCTTGTGCTATATGCTTCTCATCTAATTATTCAACCACTCTATGAGGTAGAGGTGGGTTGAGGAGAAAGAGGCTCAGGGAAGTTGGAATTCTTATTCCAGATGATCCCTGGAAAAGCTGAGATTTAAAGTTCTATCTGACTGGTTTCCAAACAAGTGTTCTTAACCACCAGGGTTACTTTCCCCAGAGTGGTCATTACTGAAGAGTCAGTGAGAGACTGTGTCCCCTCTTATAGCCCTATTCTCTCCCCTTGCACAGGCTCACGCACCCTGATGGTGTCCCAGCCCTATTCTCCTCTCCCCTTGCGCAGGCTCACACACCCTGACAGTGTCCACGTGGAGGCCCATGGAGCTTGGCCCTGTGGCTGAGCTGAGGAGGTTCTTCATTGGCGGCTCTCTGGAGCTGGAAGACCTGACCTATGTGCGGATACCGGGAACTTTCAAGGTGACTTGTGTCCGGGACAGCTTCATGCTGAGACCTTTGTTTCTGTTTTATTCTGCAGAGGATGGGTTCTGGGTTGAGCCCTCTCCCTTTGTTGACTACCTCAGTGTTCTTAAGCTACTTTCCTACTTTTCCTGTGACCTGGATGCTTCTCTCCCTTGTTCTCAGATTCCCTCCCAGAGTGGCCTGTGCTCTACTGTGAGGTCCGCTCTCTGGACCATAGCCACATTTTGAAGCAGGCACAGCTGTCCACACTGCTATCCTAGGAGGTCTCTTAAAAAATAGTGTACTTAGAGATTCTCCCTGGTGCCCCTCAGAATGGCTGCCCCCTTTTTCCTTTACTGAAGGCCTCAGTAATCACATGCAGGGAGGATTTACGGGAAGCCTGTAGCCTGCTTGTTCCTAGCTGAGGTTGGAATTTCCCTGAGTTCTAGTTGGGAGCCCCGAGAGTCCTGAAGATAAAATAAGATTTCCCCTGGAAAACTGTTTTCACTCAAGAATGGAATGAGAGGGGCTGGTGAGATAGGTCAGAGGACTAAGCGCCTGCTTAGGCATGTGCAGGGACCAGGGTTTGGTCCCCTGTACCACATGCTGTGTCAGCCCCACCCCCGGGTGCACTGAGCCAGCCACCAAGACCGGTGTGGTGGTGCCTGCCTGTAATCCCAGTGCTGGGGATGCTGAAAACAGGAGGATCCCTACGAGTCTGAACTGCATAGTGAGACCCTGTACCAAAGGAAAAAAAAAAAAAAAGAATGGAATAGAATGGTAGCGGTTAGGCTGGCAGCCAGGGGGCGAGGCACCCCTGGGGTCCAGAGAAGGCAGAGCCTGATGCTGTCTCCTCTGATGCCCCAGGGGGAGCGCCTCAGCCGCTTTGGACTCCGCACAGAGACCACAGGCAGTGTCACCTTCCGCCTGCACTGTCTGCAGCAGTCCAGGTGAGTTGTCCCAGTCTTCCACCTTGGGTTCTTCAACACTAAGGGCCAAAGAGCAGCGGTGACCACGGGGTGGATGGGCTTCCCCACAGGGCCTTCATGGAATCGAGCTCCCTGCGGAAAAGGATGCGGAGTGTATTGGACCGCTTGGAAGGATTCAGCCAGCAGAGCTCCGTTCACAATGTGCTAGGTAGGCTCCCCTGTGCAGCTAGCCACCCAGGACCATGTTCCTGTCTGCACTATAGCCGCAGGTTACACAGCAGCGTCTTCTTCCCTTGCAGAGGCTTTCCATCGAGCCCGGCGCCGCATGCAGGAAGCCCGCGACAGCCTCCCCCAGGACCTAGTGAGCTCCCAGAGGATGTCTGTCTCCTAGCTGTCTTTGGTCCTGGCTTGTGATACAAGAGGGCAGTACGGAGGATGTCAGGCCTGTGCCCTTCCAGCTCTTTGTCTTTCTTCTCAAACACCACATTGGCCTACCAAGGACCAGAAGTGCTGGAAATTCCCAGGCTGGCCCCTCTGCTGAACTGTCAGCATGGTCTTCTTCTGCCATGTGGGAACAAAGCCAGAGATCCTATGGCCCTACGTGGCCCCTCTTCATATTTCAGCTACTGTAATGAGTGGCACAGCAAGGCAGGACTTTGGCTCTAAAACTGATTTTACAGATGGACCCCTAATTGGCCTGTCCTTGACACAGCAGTAAGCTGCTTGTTTCACAGCCTTTAAAAATATGATATGCAGCTGGGGGTGGTGGTACACACCTGTAATCCCAGAGCTCGGGAGGCCAAGGCAGGAGGATTGCTGTGAATTTGAGGCCAGCCTGGGCTTTTGAGATCTGGGCCTGTTTGAAATGCATAGTAAAATTCTGTTTCAAAAACTTAAAAAAAAAAAAAAAGAATTTGGCTTCTTCTAAGAAGGGAGGAACATGAGAGACCCTGGTTTGTGAGGGGTAGCCCCAACTTTCAGGGCAGCCTCCTTCTACTGATGAGTGCTAGCTGAATTTGACAGAAGACTTATTTCTGGGATGAAAAGAGGTAAAGGTAAATCTCAGTTCTATTTTTGTCAGCTTTCCAGTATCTTTTTCTGTATTTTTTTGCACATAAATGTATTTATATATTGACACATTCTGTGGACTGTTTCTCTGTTCAGGCCGCTGGCCTGGCCCAGATACCCCTTTTGTGTTGGGCTGCTAAGTCCTCTGCCCTTCCTCTTTTCTGTTCTTCCCTCCTCCAGGGTGTCTCTCTGGCTGTCTTGATTCAGCCCCCAGCAGGGACGTAGATTACCAACTCAGGTCATAGCAGTGCTGCTTTGCAACGTATGGGCTAGGTCCTGCTCCCTCACCCGACATAGACACAGCGTCCCCTGCCCTCAGCAGTGCTTTATTGATAGAAAGAGCATGCTCCCAGCCTGCAGGCTCAGGACTGTGGGGTGGCGAGACTGGGACTATGTGGCCTTTTGGTCACAGCGGCGGTGGTGGTGTTGGTGGGGAAGTGGAAGAAAGTGCTGGCAGCCCTTCAGTTGGCTCTTGCTGGAACCTCAAGGCCTCGTGGCTTGGCTCACCAGTCCTTGCGTCTGGTGCTAATTCATACCTAGTTATGGGTCCCTTGTTGCTAGGAGCCCCAGCCTTCCCTCTCAGCCAATGAAGTCAGCAGTGAGTTGCAGTTAGCAAAACTATGAACAGGCAGTAATTGCTCCAGCAGTGAAGGCAACCTCACGATCTTCCCTTTCCCTTGTTTCCTGGGGTTGGGGCTTGACACAGATTCCTGCGGAAACAGTAGAAGTGGATAAGTGAGGGACTTGCCAGATACCCAGCAATGGAACTGTTGGGCACTACCACCAAGTTGTAGGGGTGGCTGGATGCTTTCTAATTGTTCCCCACAGTCCTGGACTTTGGGACTGTCAGCTCAGAATGTAACACACTGGGAAGCCACTAGAAAAGAGCCCCCTGACCCAGTGGCAAGTGTCATTGTCTGTACTTAGAAGCCAAGGGGCAGCTGTTGGTCCAGGGGAAGATGTGAGGACCCGACCCAGCCCAGGCTCCTCCCTACCTGCAGAGGCCTCATTTGCCTTGCCAGGCTGACAGGTTCAGCTTGGGGATGCGGCTGCAGCTGACAAAGCCCCGGGGGTAGATGTTGGCCTTGAAGATGTCCCTTGAAACAGTGGTGATACCAGTATTGTCACACACAATTCGAGACAAGGAGATCTGTCTCAGAGCCTTGCGCTGCCTCTTGGTGAAGACACCCCACTTCTGCCACCAGAACCTACCAGGAGGCCAAGAGATGTGGGAGAAGGTTGGGAAGGAATTATTACTTCATGAGCATTTGTCTTACACCAGACACATACCGTATCTCATTTAATTCCCAAAAACTTACTCCAAGAGAGGCATTATTACTATTTTATAAGTGAAGAAATAGTTTCAGTGGTTAAATAAGTTGCTTGATATTAAATGTACAGTAATTTAAATGGCCAAGGTTGGATTTGAAACCAAGCAAATACCACATCCAAATAAGGAGTCCGGTCGTAGTCCACAAGGTTACTGGAGAGAAACCAGATTTAATCCTTTTCTGTCTTATGGGATCTGCCAGCCCAGAACCGTGAGTGACAAGCCTCTCCTTGGTCTAAGGTGACTGCAGCCCTGGCAGTGTCATCCTCACTTCCTCGCTTGGGTCAGCGTTTTTGTCTCTCAGACCCAGTTCTCCAGAGAGGAGCCAGAAACCAATCTAAAACTCTTCCCCAAGGATTCTTGCAATGCTAGTGGTTTTCTCCTCTGTAACTGATGTCTTTTACAATAGGATCACTTACCTGTCTCCATCTCGAGCTCTTCTGAACTGCTTCTCAAAGAGGCAAGCCAGAAGAGGCCCTACACGGGCCCCTGGTAAAAGAGGTTCTGCAATGGCCCCAATCCAGATGTCAATGTTGTCAGGTGTCCCATAGAGTTTCAGAAACTTTCTTGCCAAACCATGATTCTTTAGCACTCGGCTAAGCTGTGCTAAGTTCCGGGGCTGGGGAAGCCCACAAAAGCGCCTCCATGCATTATATCCTACAGGAGACAGAAGCAGCTTCAGTCCTACCCATCTCTCATTAGTTTCTGTTTCTCTCCCCAAGTCCTCCAGAGTGTGGCTGTGCCTTCATTTTATTTATTTATTATTTATTTATTTAGTTAGTTAGTTAGTTATTGTCTTTTTGAGACAAGGTCTCACTATGCAGTTCAGGCTGGCCTTAAGCTCACTTTGTAGCTTAGGCTGATCTCGAACTCACAACAATCCTGCCACAGCCTCCCAAGTGCTGGGACTACAGGCCTGAGCCACCACGCCCGGCTTGTGCCTTCATTTTAGATAGCAACCTGGTCTTTGCTCTGTGGATAGTCAACATTGGGCGAAACAAAGAAGGTCCCCACTGGTACAAAGAGCTTGGCCAATCAGGCTTCATGTGCGTTGGACTGAAGAGTGTGTCCTAATGTAAAAAGCTGTTGTCACCAAAGCTCACAGCGTGGAGTTTCACGGTACTGTTACTGAGCTCATGTACATCAGTAAGGCATAGTACCCAGAAGAGCGGAAGCTCTGAATCAGGATTATAGAATGAATGAATGAGCAAGTAAATCAGTGAGTAAACTGGCCAACAAATAAAAACTCATCTACTCAGAAAAGGGCCACATACAATATGATGCCATTTATATTACAGGCAGATCTAAAATAGGCAGATACACAGAAAGTAGATTAGTGGTCACTAGGCATGGTATTCCATCCCGGTCATCCTGGCACTCTAGGGAGACTGAGGCAGGAAGAGTATTATAAGTTTAAGCCCAAGCCTATGCAATTTAGTGATTTAGTGAGGTTCTGACTCAAGGAAGGAAGGAAGGAAGGAACCAGGGAAGATGGAGATGTCTTTACATAACCTGAAAAAATACCAGCCCTGTGTCATAAACCCCATCCCCCACCTAAACAAAGGAAATTATGCAGGGTCTTGTCTTCTATTACAAGCTCTGTTGCATGAACATTTCTCAGGACCCCTATAAAACCTTTGTGAATACTTTTATAGTAATATATATGGTATATTTAAAAGTGATCTGTTGGGTGTCAGTTCTCTTTTAACTGGAGTTTAAACCTGGTTGTCCATCCCCAAATTTGGTGTTAGACTTGAGAAGGGCTTAGAGGAGTCTCTGAGAGCTGGTGTTAGGAGTTTGCAGAAATGGTATAGAGGAAAAAGGGGAATGGAAGTTATCCTGTCACAACTTAGGGGTCAGCCTAGTGATCTCAGGTCTCTAGCAAGGGGTGCCCACAGCTTCTTAGCTGTCAGGGAGCCCAGTTTAAGAAAAGAAACTCAGGTTTCCAGAGTGCCTGCTGTGTGTCTTGTCAAGTGCTGTGTTTTGGAGTAGGGAGTAGGAAGTCCCCTGACTCCTTTATACATGGCCAGAGGTCACCCAAGCAGATGGGGCTTCTGTCTAGACAAGGAAATAAGGAAAGGAGAAAAGGGAACAGCAGGGGCTGACCCCTTTTCCCTAATGGTGTGGAACAGCAGGAAGAAGGGAGTCAGTTTCAATTTCAATTTAGTTTTACTACTTCCTGCTTGTGTGGCCTTGGGCAAGTTGAGTTTATTTCCTTATGTATAAAATAGCCCTAATATCTGCATCCCAAGGTCATTGGGAGAACTGAATGGGTTGTCCCTGAAAGTGCCTGCTCTTTTTTTTTTTTTTTTCCTGGGTTGGCAGCCTTACTTTTACTCCACTAGCTGCTTCACTCTGGAGAGCTTTGGATCCCTCTGCAAAGAGCCAGCTTTTGTAGGCCTAGAGCTTTCGCTTTCCTCCCTGGAACTTGCCAGGGAGGCTGGGAATGGAGCAGGTCTTCCCTGCTTTTCCAGTTATCTCCTTTTCTCTTTTTGGGAGGTCCTGGTCTCCTTTGTTTGCTTCCATGCCTAAGTCCTGGCTCAACCTAAAGCTGGAGGCCATAGAGCAGTGGGAAAGAAGTGACAGGCTAGCAAGCAAGGATTCCCAGGCTGCTCTGGACCACCACACATCAAGTGAGCAGGGAGCCCCGCTGGTCTCAACCCCCCCTGAGCAGCCCAGCTGGAGCAGAACCTGGGGGGAGAGGTGGGGCGCCAGCTCACCCGGAAGGCCGTGGTCCCGGCTGCGCTGCATGTTGAGGGCTGCCAGGTCCAGCCCGATCCTTCTCACTTGTCGAAAAAGACGGTCCCGGAGCTCATCCACCACCATGGAATCCTGACGGTTCAGCTTGGCAGGGGTGGCCATGAGGCCTCGGAGGATGGGGTCAATGCCACCTGGAGGTGGAGAATGAGGGCAGCAGGGATTAGCCCCGCCTGTAGAAGCCCCTTGTGTTATCTCACGCTAGCTTAGAGCTGTACAAGGCAGCTGCTTAGTGTGTGTCTGGTCATGGGGGAAAGGTCACCTCACTTCTTAAATGAGCGAAAGGCCAGCACTGCAAGTCTACAAGGAGCCAGCCAGTCTGACACTGGTCTCTGCCCCTCTCAAGAATCCCTGTTCTGCAGGGCAGGGAGGCCCATGCCCGGCAGTAAGTGGAGCACTCCCTGGGAGTACTCCCCACCACATCCCTTTGCCTCTGGAAATCCCCATCACCTTCAAACACGATTCGCCAGCTGGCAAAGAAAGCGGAGCTAAGCGGGACGTGGGCGTTGGGTGCTGAGGCCTGGTATTGGCTGTCCAAGCGGAACATGAAGGGCTGCAGCATGGTGTGGCCAAAACGGAAGGCCAGGGTAAAGACGTTGGCCACCCTCGGGTCCACATTGGAGCAGTACCCGTGATAGCGTCCCAGGGTTCTTCTGGCCCGGGCCTTGCCCAGAACCAGGGGCAGAAAGTCGCGGTAGGTGATGATCTGGGAGAGGAGACATGGAAGGCCATTGCTGGCAGTGGCAATACGCCTGCTTCACACAGACACTCGTGCTTGCAAAAGACTGTTCAGACCGAGGAGGTCTGCGCTGTTGTCGCAGCAGATGTGCCAATGTGAACTTCCCACTGGGGAATGAGAAACTGCAGCCAGAGAGGCTGAGTGCTGTGGCCCACAGTGGGTTAGATAACAGCAGAACTGGGGCAGAGGTACCTCCCTAGTTGTCTGATCCGGCAACCCAAGTGTGTGCCAAGGAAGGTGTGAGCTGCTTCCCCAGTTGTTCCCCATGTTGGCTTCTGGGTGATGCCAGGACCCGGGGCTTCCTACCTGAACCATGGCCCCTACGATCTTCCTGGCTTCGTTGTACAGCTTGTCTCCAGTCCAGCGGGGGTTCAGGCGCCTCAGCTCTGTGGCCAGCCGGTTGTGCTCTCGCATAAAGAGAGTGTGCAGGGCTGCCAGCTTGGGAGTTTCACTTGACCGGGAATCACCTTGAAAACCCCAAGTTCCAAGTTGCCACAGCCCTTCCCAGACAGTCTTTCTATGAGGGGAAACTGAGGCCCAGGACCTGAGGAGGTGGGGTGGGCCAGGCTCTGCCCTCACTGCCCCTCCATATCCATGGCTGTGCCAGGACACTCACTGACTGCCACACCCCCAGTGCTGCAGCCTAGGATAGAGAGGGCAGTGAAGTCCGGGGTGCGTGGGAGGTTGCAGGTGCGTGGAAGTTATATGTCCAGCTGGGGTATAGTCACCTAGTGACTCTACAAGATGACCTGGAGCAGCTGTAGTGGGGGCACCTGCTGGCCCTAGGAACATGATTTGGGGGGCACTGTGCGTGTGCTCTCCCAGGAGCTGGACCTTCCCTGTCTTTGGGTTTGCTGTCACACTCCTCTCCCCCAGAAGCCAGAGGGAAGGGGACCAAGAGGGAGGCATGAACAGAACATTTCTGTACCCCGGCCCTTTCAAACAGACAGGCAAGAAAAGTGAATTCTGTCACGTGGCTTCCCCCCAAGCCCTTCTCAGGGTCTTGTTCAGACCACACTTCAGGGAACCCTCATGAACAAGCTTGCTGCTCTTGCTGAGACTCACTGACGTCCAGTCCTTGCTGTGCACGGCTGGGGCTGCTTGCCTTGAGGAAGACAGCAGGGGCCCTAGAGCTTCACCAACCCCAGATGGGCGCTTCCCTCTGAGACTCTGCACTCTTTGCACATATCCCTTATCTTCCCTGAGTCTCAGTTGTCCATAAAGGAAGATCGCAATTCCTGTCTTTCAGGGCTGCCCTGAAGTTTAGGGATGATCCATTCAGGTGTCTTCATTAATTGGAAATGATTACCACTGTCATATTCACATACGTGGGAGCCAAAGACTCCAAGAAGAATTGATATTATGCATCTAGGAGACGGTACCACATATCACTGAGTTGGGGGTGGGTCAGAAAAGGGAGCCTAGAAAAGAGAACAACCTAGGGGGAAGCAAAGTTGCTTTCAGATAATTAAAGGGGCTGTTGCTGCATAAGGAGAGACCTTTTGTGGTTCTAGAAGTGTCTTAAAATATTGAATTCAAGTAAGGGGGCTGCTTCTCCCAGCCAGCAGAGTGGCCTGGGATGGTGAGCAGTCCCTCCTCACTACAGATGGTCAAGCAGGGACCTCTGGCCACACTCAGGGGATTGGCAAAGGGGTTCGTCACAACTTCCTGGTTCTCTGATGACTCTGCCCAGACAGATGCCTCTGGTGTGCCTAGTACTGAGGTCCTGAACTATGTCCCCTCACCACATCCCACCACAGCTTCCCCAGCCCAGGAAGTCACTGGCATCCCTCAGGTCTGACCTGCCAGGAAGCAGGGGATGCGTGCAGAACGGTTGGTGAGGAGACAGGGGTCATCGTGCATGTTGGTGAAGGGCAGCAGGGCCCGGCCATTGTCCTGGAAGCGCTGGTTGACGGCCAGCAGCCCCAGGTAGTTGGTGCGGTTGCGGAGCTGCAGGGCAAGAGAGACCTCACTGCCATACACCATGCTGGCATCCACGAAGGAGGTGAGTGCGTTGATCTGGTTTCGGGCCTTGTTCCTGTTTTGGGGGCATGATGGTGCCGAGCGGAAGAAGGGGATGCAGTCACGCTGGTTCTTGATGCGGGGGTCATTGGGTGGGATCTGAGGTGGAAGAGGAAACCACCCTTGGGTCATCTCCCACTTCCCTCAAGAGCCCTCTTCAAGAAAGCTCTCTCTGGCTCACCTGGACCCGTACTGCTCATACCTTGGGTCTGAGCATCCTTAGCATTTTGTATCATAGAGTCTCAAAAGATTAGCAATGGATGAAGCTTTTGAAATAAGCTAAAGCCTCATCTTATAGGCAGGGAAACCCTGAAAGAGGGCACAGATTGACAAACATTCCCTAAGCTCCTCTCTTTCTGAGTGCTTTAAAGACCAAGAAGGTCAATGAACCCAGTGCAGGTGGCAGGAAATAGCCAGTTCAGTAGAGACAGACACATGCACATAGAGCTAAGTCACACCTGGTGAAGTGGCATTTGCTTGCTTGATACAAAAGCCAGATGCTAACAGTACACTAGGAAGGTCTAGAAGCTCTGCCGAGGAGGGGCGCTTGTGCAAGGGCCCAAGGAAGGACCAAAATGGAAATAGGGAGGGGCCATCCCTCCTGAGTATGGTTTGGCTCTTGTGGGTGAGTGAGTGGTGGTGCATGTCCCCAGCAACCCCAGCAGAGCCTCCAGTCCCTGGAGCCTGTTGTTTCTTGCCCAGTGTTCCCCTGCCATCCTTGTTCCCAGCAGGACAGTGTTCTGGTCACAGCCCAACCCCAGAAGTTGGTGAGACCTGCAGGTACCTTGGATCCCCTCGAGAAGGAGAGCTAGTAAGAGATCCTACAGGCTTCCAAAAATAGGGGCCTACCACTCCCTCTCTGGGAACCAGACCCACAGCTCAATGCTGTCTCCATGGCTTCCCCTCCATGAAGCTCCACCCGAGCTTCTAGTAGATCCCTTCCCTTCCTTAGGATGTACAGCAGCAGGGGCTGTGCACAGCTGCACTCTGGGTCTCTGGATTATGCTCCTGCTCCACAGGTGGCTTCTCGAGACAGCCCCAGTCTCTCCTGTCCCCGTCTGTCACACTCTGCCTAGGCTAGAAGCCATCCTGGGGGCCTGGAAAGTTGGCGGCTGAGGGTACCTTGATAGGGAAGCAGGGTGGCAGCTGGGCACAGGTCTTCTCACAGTCCACGCTTGCAGTGAAAGCCACTCTGGCTGGGGATTCTGGTGAAAAGTCCAGGTCATGGTCAATGAACTGGCCCCACTGCATGAACATGAGGGCCCGGCCACGGTCGGAGGTCAGCCTCTTGCTGGGGAAGCGCACAATCTGGTTGGAGACAGCCCGGACCTGGTGGGGAAATAAAGCCAGCAGTGGGCCTGGGCCTTGGGTTGGTGCTAGAGCCAACCCAAAACTGGAGGTGGGGGTGGGGGTTGGGGGAGGCAGCTCCCCCTGCCGGAGTAGCCAGAGTCTGTCCTCTTCCGTCTTTCCCTCCTCTGTTCTCCTTTGTCCCTGGAGATGCAGCCTCTGCCACTGTGGCTGTCATTCCTAGAAGGATGGCCTCTGGCCTGGCTCCTGAGGCATGCAGCAGCAAAGAGAAGAGGGACTCATATGGCTGACTTGGGCCCCACGAGGTCTTCCAGAGAAGTGAATAGATCAAATTGATAGATTAATGTGTAGACCAACAGACAATAGGAATGACTCACAGATGGGTGAACTGGTTGCTGGATAGATGGAAGGGGCCATAGAAGAAAAATAACAAGTAGCTATTGCTAGGTGGGTAGATGCTTGATTGTTATATTGGCATATAAACAAAAAAATCAATAAATGTGAAATCACATAGATCAATAGGTATAGCCAAATTAAGACAGCAATCCTCTCAGAAAACAAACAAGCAAAAAGCCCAATGCTGCAATGGCTAGCATAAGAGATCGTGTCCCGTGTGGCTGATCAAACCAAGTACTTTATTATTCATACCAGCTCTATGAGCCATCTGGAGATAGGGAAACTGACCCAGCTGGCTGGTGGGGGAGCTCGGGGTGAATCTGCCCGGCTGCCTCCAGGTTGTGTCTTACTCCCGTATTTGAAGAAGATCAAGCTTCTTGCAGCCCCCTCACCCCAACTCACGAGAGGGAGGAGGAAGCCATTGCGCCTTTTGTCAGGGGTCCAACCAAAGGGGAGTGACCGCCCATCCTCATACTCAGCCGGCAGCCAGCGGGCCAGGGCCTGGTTGGAGGCCCCCAGCCAGGGTCTCTTCCTGTGGCAGGAATGGGTGGGGGTTAGCAGGATGTGGGACCTGGAGGGATGGCGGGGAGGAGGGTCCCTGGGCAAGGGTGGCCCTGGCACCCACTTGTTGTTGCATCTCCCCGTGATGGTGCGGTACTTGTTGCTGCACTTCTCAGCGTGGTCTAGGAGAGCACATCCGCTGGCCTGGGACAGCAGGTGCAGCTGGGGGTCTGTTAGTGCATCTGTAGGGCCAGGTGCACATGTCTGAGTATGGGGTCTTGGCTCTTTTCTGGACTGGCCCTTGACAACCTTTGCCATCTTGTTCCGCTCTCTCTTCCCGACACCCTATGGCTGTGTGCCCCACCTCCCACTCCTGGCTTTCTTCCACTCCCAGGCTAGGTGGAGTCATAGTACCAGTGACATTGAAGGGTCTGGATCCCCTGGGTCGCAGCTTCTCTTCCAGGAGCCCTAAAGCCACATGCATGTAGTCAGCAGCCTGAACAACAGTCCTGGTGGCTGCAACTGGTTGCTTGAAGAAGGACAGGAGGTCCATGGGGCTGGCTGAGCCACTGCGAAGACGCTGCTTGATGCTGCCCAGAGGGGGAGGAGGGAGGACTGAAGGAAGGGTGCAGACCCACCCCTCAGAGCCTGAGTGCAGGGAGTGGACAGTCAGGACAGTGGGCAGACTGTGGGTCATAGGGGAGGGAGGTCCCAAGATGCCCAGGGTGTCGGGTGATGAGATGACATTGTTGGGGCCCTTCCCTTCCCTGGCCCTCCCAGGCCTGGCCCACCTTTTCTGGGTCCGGTTGTAAGCAGTATCCACCAGCAGCTTGGCCTCGGCTATGCAGTCCTGAAGGACTGAAGTCTCCACTGCCCTGGGGGAGACTGTTTAGAGGGATAGGATTCAGAGTCCACAAGAACCATAGACCCTGGATCTGAAGGTTTCCCTCCATTTCCTTTCCCTGCTGTCTAAGCGGCTGTTACCGGGGACAGTGCCATCACAAGGCTGGGTGAGGAGGATGGTGGCTAGGACTCCTGCCAGGGCCAGGAAGAGCTGCATCTCTGCAGTGAGACTTCTGGCTCCACAGGTGGGCCCCATGAAACCTTCCTCCCAGAGAGCCCCCAGTTCACCACACACCTCTTCCTGCTTTTCTCTGGAAGTAGCTGGGAAGAAACTTTTATATCCCCCTGGCAGGTGAGGGCTGCCCTGGGCCCCAGAAGCCCAACCCCTGGGGCGGAGCTCTGGAACAGCCCTCTGGTCTTCAGGGGGGGTTGAGAGATGAGTGCCTTGCTCCCCAAGCCCTGATCCCTTACCAGCCTGGAGTCATTCATCTCCTTAACCCTCTTGGTCGACCTCCACTCCATTCAACCTCCTACTGTTGAGTCTGTCTTTCTTCCAGGGCCCAAAGCAGTGCCAGGACAGAGGTGCCACCTGATGAATCTTGCAGGAGGACTGGGGAGCAGTGTGCCTCAGGACAGGATCAAGTCTGGCCCCAACCCCCACTAATGATACGGCTGAACCTCTGCCTCTACATCCCTGAGGCAGGAGTTGGGTCAGATGGTCAGAAAGCCTCTTCTCCTTCCTTACTAGCCAGAAACTCGCTCTGCCTTCCTATTGTATCTTCCAGCGCCCAGTGTAGGACTTGAGTTCAGTAGGTGCGCAGCAAACATTTGTCAAATGAATGAATAATCTAGGGTCAATGACTGTCCTGTTCCCTCAGCCTCCTCAGCCCATTCTGAAGTGCCAGGGACAGATGCAGGGATGGCTGAGCAGATCTGGGCAGTGAAACACCTCCCTGGGAATAGACTCAGCAGAGCCTGACAGCGGAGTCCCACAGAGCTCTACGCTTCCCAGGGTGTCCTCAGTACACAGCAGTGACAGCTCAATTCCGAGGCAGGTGCTGAAGTCGGAGGTCCTCTGGGCATGGCTGGAGGCTGTTTGCTGCAGTGCGCTCAGGCTGAGCTGGGTTTTGATGCAGCCATGCCTTTACCAGTGTGGCCCGAGGGAGCCCGGCTCCCCGCCATCCACATGGAAGGCACCGCAGGCAGCCCACGCCCAGGCCCACCTTCCTCACGCTGCCTCCTCCTGCCCTGTCCTCAGAGGCCCATCCCCCACGTGGAGAGTCCATCTCTGCAGCCTGCCACCGCCATGCCCACTGTTGCACCCACTGCTGTGTCCCCAGCTGTGCCAGCACTGCCCCATGCCACCCACCCCTCTTCTGGCGGATGTGCCCTTTTCTCCCTGAGTGCAGGCCAGTACCACTTCAGAGCCCCACAGGGCTGCCTGCCCCCCGCCTGGACCCCTTTCCTGTTCCTCCTCCCTCAGCAACGCTCCAGCCCTGACAGTTGCTCTCCACAGCTGCAGCTTTGCTTTGGCAACCCTTTCACAAGCCCCCGTTGATGACCAGGCCACCGGATCTTATCTCTTGTCTTCAGCAGAGGCCCCTGCCCTGTGACAAGAGGGCCAAAGGAAAGTCACTCTGAAGGCGGTGAAAGTGACTCACTCACTGTGTGACTCTGGGTAAATCGTGCCTCCTCCAGCTGTTTCCAAAAGCTGTGGGATGGGATGGTGATCCTCATGAGAGAGACTTTCTTTTTTTTTTTTTTAATAGTACAGAGGATCAAACTTAGGACCTTGCACTTGCCAGGCAGGCACTTATGCCACTGAGCTATGTCCCCAATGAGAGAGAAATTTTTAAATGGCTGCATGCCTCTCTACAGTGGAGCCTGCCCACTGAGGTGTATGTGGCAGAGGTCACCCTCTTTCTAGGGTCCCTGCTCTGGAGTGAGCCTTGCTGCCCACCACAGCAGCCTCTGCTTCTTTCTTTCTTTTTGGTGGAACCAGGGATTGAACTCAGGCCCTTGCACTTGCCAGGCAAGCCATCTCCCTGGCCCCAGCCTCTGCTTCTTTAGCAACAGTGAAGGATTCTGCTGCAGCTGGGGGCTGCCATGGGTCACCTAGCCTTGGGTGCTAGGCTCAGCCCTTCCTGCCACGTTGGCCCCCATCTTAGGGAGCTGGGCCCACTGATTGCTCGTGTGGTGGTGAGAGGCAAGCAGACGGGAAGGGCTTGTAGAGCAGCGCTGTACAGCCAGACTGAAGGTCAGACCTGGGGTGCTGCTGGGGCTGGGCCCACATACCCACAGAGGTTCAGGCAGGGAGGCTACAGGAGAAGCAGAGCCTGTTGGGGGCCAGAGGAGGACCTGACACCACAACCCACCCACTACAAGCCCAGCCTTTTCTCCTGGCTCCCTGTGGGAAGCCATCCCTGACCTGCCCAACAGACAAGGCCAAACACTAATCCAGGCAGTAGCACCCGGGAGCCCGGCCCTGATCCCAGCAACCCCAGTCCCTCAGCCTTGGGGCCACCTCCTCCCTGGTAGCAGAGGGCTGTCCTGTCTACTTGGGGAATTGTTGGAGGAATGGATGTGAAACCCTGCCACAGTGGCTGACACGCAGCGGACATGCAACAGTGCTGTCAAATGAGCCTTGTTGTCTCCTTTTAATCTCCCTTGAGACCATCCATGAAGGGTGGCTACCACCATCAGCCTGAAGAAGTGGGCAGCAAGCACAGAACCTTCAGGGCTGAGTGCCTGGAAGGAGGCTTCCGAAGATTACCATGGGATCTCTGGCTCTGTGGGCCCAGGAAGTGAAAATCAAGGGGAAGTGCAGAGGAGGAGCTGCTCCAGCCTGGGCGCCTGCCACAGCCCTCACCAGGAAGCAGGCCCGATGAGTGGCGTCCTCTCATTCCTCGTGCCTTGGACACCTGTGTGCTGAGGGCAATGACAGACCAGAAGGGTGTGAGCGGGGAGACCATCTCCTCTTTCCTTTCCCCATTGGCTTTCGCTTGGGCTCAGTGGGGCCTCATTGGAGAGATTTTCCTTAGGATTAAATTTCGCACATGGCAATCAAGAGTATCAGACTTTTCTTCCAACATCAAGGATGAAACCCAGGATCTCACACTCCCCTGGCAAGTCCTCTTCCGCAGAGCTGCATTTTCCAGTGCCACTCTACCTTTTTGTGGTGGTGGTGGGGATACCAGGGATCAAACTCAGGACCCTGCACCTACCAGGTAGGCTCTTATGCTGCTGAGCCATCTCCTGGGCTCACCACTCCACTTTTTAACGTATTGTCTTGTTATGTAGTCTAGGCTGAATCCTCCTGCCTCAGCCTCCTGAGCAGCTGGGGTTACTACAGGTTACTTCCTGGCCTGGCTCAGGTTACTTTCTGATGCTCCTCTCCTCCACCTAATAAAGCATTTTTAATGATACTCATCAAATGAAACAACTAATAATAATGACCAGAAATACATGAACGTTCTTTTTGATTCAACTTGATATCTATAATCATACCACTAAAGAAATAAAAGTAACATATTACCATGTATAAAAAGAAAAGAACAACTGATTAGTACATTTAAATGGCATGAATGAGGCCCACGCTTGGAAGGCTGAGTCAGGAGGATCACCACAAGTTCAAGGCAAGCCTTGGCTACATAATGCATTCAAACCCAACCTGAACTACAGACTCTGTCTCAAAAAAAAAAAAAAAAAAGCATGAATGCACATTAAATAACATATATTGATGGTTTAACTATTGTCAACAGTTTCTATTTTATTGATTTGTTCATTAGTTTTATTTATTTTTTTATGTATTTAGTACAGGCTGTACAGGGTCTCATTACACAGATAGGACTCATCACAATCCTCCTGTTTTCAGCCTCCCAAGCACTGGGATTATAGGCACACACCACCATGCCCAGGCTCAGGCACCCTCTCAGCGTGCTCCAGGGGCAAGGCTGGCACAGCACATCGGGCATTGAACCCGTCCCTGCACCTGCTAAAGCAGGTGCTTTAGTCTACTGAGCTATCTGGCCAGCCCTGTTCATTAGTCGTAAAATAAACAATTAAAACATTAAGAAGATGAGTGAGTTCAACTTTTGAGAGATGAATGAAATTCAGTAAAATATTTCATGTGTGAAATATAATTTACTTTTAAAAGTGCTTCACAATTGGCAGTTTGCACTTGTTGTAAATTTTAAACACTACTCCAGCAGTCCTGTGAAAGGACAGAACTGAAGAAGTAGGGTTCTGTCTCTTTGTCTTTACGGTCGCCATGCTACCACAGTTTATAGGGAGTTAATTGCTTAAAGGCAAGACTGTTGTCTAAAGACGAGGCTCTGTGCCAAACCTGTGAGGCTCGTTCTGAACTATCAGCATTGGTGTGAAGTGAGGACCCTTAGCTAAGGGAATCACTGATTTACTGGGTATTTTCTTAATTAACTTCAACATAGGACACAGTGTTCAGTAAAGAATAAGAAATTAAAACGCACTCACTTGAAGCTTACATGCTCAAGGGTAACTGCAGTGTCTGTTTAGACTATAGACCAACACCAGATATTGCTGCTACTGTTTAGACTTGCTGCTGGGTGATTGTGGTGAGCGGTCTGAACCCCTTGGCAGACTCTGCTCCCCTTATTTTCTGCATGAGAAGGGACAGCTTCCCTTGCTCTGTCCTTGGTACTGGTTTTGCCACTTCTAATTGTTAAATGACAAGCCAGGAGGCTTTCAAGTCCTTCCACCACCTCCCTGACTCTGTACACTGTGGGTCCCTGGGGACAGGAAGGAGGGGAAGTTCTGAGCTTAAAGGATACTGGGCTTGTGGACTGAAACCTGTACAGACTGGGAGCTAAATAAACCTTTCCTCCTTCAACTTTGGGTGTTGGGTATTTTGCCTCAGTAATGAGAAAAGTAACCGGGACAGGGTCTGTGCATAGTGTCATTTTAGCAGCAACTAGGGAATCCTTGATTTTTCCCCAGCTTCTCAGACCCTGCAGGAACTCTTCATTCTCTACCCTCCCTTCTCCTCCCCACAAACCACATCTGGCCTTGATCTCTGTGGGTTTGTCTGGTTCTGGTTTTGGGTGCCCGGAATGGTACACAGGACTTCAGGTGTGTTAGACAAGTACCCTAGCACTGGGCTGCATGCCTAGCCCTCCCTGGACTTTTCTGATGTGCTTTCTTCGCCTCTGGGTCCTTGTGAATGTCCCTTGCCTTGTTAACTTATCTTCTCACTGGAGCTGAGCCATCACCTCCTCCAGGAGCCTTTCCTATTCACTCCCAAATAACATCTCATTTAGATGCCTCCCCTCTGCTGATGTTTCCCACAGCACACAGTGTACAGTACCGTTACGGTGTTCACCCCTGGGGCACCATATCTGATTTGTATAACCAGCACCCAGCCCCGGGCTGAGCTTAAGCCACTGCTCAGAAATGTGTGGTATCCTCTTTAATTCCAAGAACTCACATGTGCTTTTCCATTTGGAAAGGAAGATCATGAGTCTGTTGGCTGGGTCTTCCTGCCCTTGTTCTTGCTGTTCCTTTCCTAGAACTTATCATCGTTATAGCTGTGGGTGTCTGTGGTTGGATTGGACCAGGCTCTAGGGCCCTGTTAGCTAGTCTGTGTACCTGTTTCATTGGTCACACTGGCCTTGGAGCCCAACCCAGTGCCTGGAAGAGGCTGAACATGTGTGGGTCTGTGCCCATCAGCATGGTGTCTTTGGTTCAGGCATTGTTCTCCCTGGGCCAGGCCAGTGCCAGATTAGTGGATGCTGTGGAGGCTTCCTTCTCAGGAACCTTCCAGCAACTACACCCCCAAATCTTCCCCCTGCCTCCCTTTACCAGCTTGAAACCTCAAGCTTCTGTAACCACTTTCACAAGAACCGTCCAAAGCCCTGGTGGAGCAGCCAGCCACAGACCTGATTGCATCTCTTTATCTGCTCTGATCCAACTGCCAAGACAGCTGCCCAGACAGCTCAGGGCCTGGCAGGTCTGCCTCTGACCCCAAGAGTTCCTAGGAAAGGGGCCTGGGGGCCCTGCTGTCAGATGAGAACATGAACATACTTGAAGAGAAGGGCGCTGGCTCTGCCATGTGCTGAGGCCACGCGGGTGCACGTGTGTCTGTATCCGTGTGTGTGTGTGTGTGTGTGTGTGTATGCTCCAGTGCCCAGGAGTCCCCTGTCAGGAGCTGCTCTGAGGCTGGAGAGCGCTGTCCTGGGAGGCTAGCTTCACCCCTGCTTGGGCACCCATGAGCAAGAACTTGACCTTTCTGATATGCTGATCAAGTCACCAAAGAGCAGCAAGGCTTAGGGGGCAGGAGGGCATGTGGATGAGTGGTTGAGAGGTATGCAGGACTGGGGGTGAGGGTGGGGTTCAGTGGAGGGCAGGCACCTCTCCTCTCTCACCTCCCTTCTGCCTTGGTCTCATGTGAGCATTTCAGGATGGGTGAGAGAAGAGTGTAGGCTGATTTGTTAGGCAGAGTTAAAAAGTAAGAGGAAATGCAATGAGATTTAAAATGAAGGAGCTGTATGGGGCACTGCTCTGATGGAGAGGGTCAAACTGAAAGGCGAAGACAGGGAAAGACAAAAAGAATGAAGGTACATTATGTATTTGTGCCTAATGCCCAGGACCAATATAGTCAGTATTTACTACAGTCACATACTTATAGAAAATAAAAGGAGGGTCAGCCAGATAGCTCAGCAGATTAAAGCACCTGCTTAGGCAGACACAAAGACTGGGGTTTAATCCCCAGCCTGCCTTGCCAACCCCGCCTCCAGGATACACTGAGACAGTGATTGAGACTGGTCATGCTGGCGTGGGACCATAATCCCAGCACTTGGAAGACTGAAAACAGGAGGATCACTGAGTCTGATATGTGTAGTGAGAACCTGTAGACCCTCTACTGAATAAAAAAGAAAGAAGAAAGAAGAAAGGAAAGAAAGAAAGGAAGGAAGGAAGAAAGGAAGGAAGGAAGGAAGGAAGGAAGGAAGGAAGGAAGGAAGGAAGGAAGGAAGGAAGGAGGGCGGGAGGGAAAGAAGGAGGGGAGGGGAGGGGAAGAAGGGAGAGGAGAGGACCAATTTTTAAGGGTTGGAGTGGGATAAGAGCTGAATAATCATTGTCTCAGTTCTGGTTTTGTAAGAGGCCTTCAGGGAAAGTCCTTGGGGGCAAGATCAGTTTTCGGGCATCTCTGCTGGAGTCCAAGAGGACTGTGAGCTTAGAGACCTGCTGGAAACATCTGGGGGATTCACTGGCAATTCATTGTCCCTGCAAATCTCTTATCGTGTCCTCAGTCTTAAAGGGAGGTGAATTAGGTTATGCAAACTTAGGGGTAACTGGCCCTGTGCTATCAGCTCTTAGACAGATGCTTCCTAAACATAGATGCCTGTGTGCAGAGCTCAGCAGGGACCTGACCCGAACTTTTAAGTAACAAAGGAGATGGGCACAAAATGAAGGCCCAGGTTTGTTCTGCTTTCAGTTACTCACTGGGCCTCTGTAGGCCCAGGAGAGAGTTGCTGTTCTTTTGTTTTTGTTTTTAGTGAAAACAGCTTTTAAATCTCTGACTATCCCAGGAGAAAACACAAAACATGTTTTTAAAAAAGTGACAGAATAAGGACTCAAGAGTCTGTCTACTCTGTTTCCATTTTAGGCCTGCCACGTTGGCTCTGGGTTCCTCCCACAGCCTTTGTCTCCACCTTGGCAATAGCTCTGAAGGGAACCCAAAAAGGTGGGCATGGATCTCATTTGTATTAAGGAAGAAAATGTGGCCACAGGAGAAAACACACACACACACACACCGAAGAAAGACAGAGACAGAATCAGAGATATCAAATCAGTGGATCTTTTGATTATTGTTTGCAAGAAGCGCAGGTAGGTAGGGAACAGGGGAAAGTAGACTCCAGCACACATGGCCCGAACTTACGCCCACTGTGTACGAGTTAGTTTCACCCTCTGGCATGTCGCACGGTCCTCGTGCTGGCGCAGGACTGTAATCCCAGCACTTGGAAGGCTGAAAACAGGAGGATTTCAGCCTCCACCCTCTCATGCCTCCTTCACATCACATGGGAATGAATATCTTCCCTACTTCCAAATTTTTGATTGGATAAATGTCAAGGGTAATAAGAATCCTTACATAAGTTCTATGTTTTATAAACCTTCTCACATATCTAAAAAACTTGAATCTTACAGAAAACCTGTGATATTATTGTGATTAGTATGTTTTTTTTTTTTTTATACATCTCCAGAGAGAAGAAAAAGCCATGCAACCCAGAGAATTTAAGTAGCTCATCCAAGGCCACCCAGTGGATAAATGAAAGGTCATAGCTCCCAACTAAGAAGCAAGGACTACAGATCTTGGACCCTCTTTAATATGTTAGACTCCGACCAAAAGGAGAAGAAAGGCAATATACAGAAAATAGAAATGCTCCAGAGGCGATGAGGTCATTGTCTATCAACCAGTAAGGAACAAAGGAGGTAGCATAGAGTTCCCCAGAGACGAGCAAATATTTCTGTTTGTCACAAGAATGTTAGAATGCTTTATCACAAACCTTAATTACAGAAAGGGTGCTTTCCTTTCTGCTGAATACTGAGAAAATTTCCTAGTGTCAAACCCCATGCACCATGCAGCCACTCTCCCAACACACTCACAAGCCATGAAGAGAGTAGATAGGGTATCTCTGCACAATCTGCAGATGGAGGACAAGCCAAAGCAAAGGCCCCACCTGGCAGTCACTCTCTTCTACAAATCAGTCGGCCCATGGCTAATCTCTTCACTGCTGCCTGCATCTCCTGGTTCCTCAGGGTGTAGATCATGGGGTTGAGCATGGGGGTCATGACTGTGTGGCTGATGGACACTGCCTTATCTATGGGGAATGGGGTGAAGGGCCGGGCGTAGAGGTAGATGCTTGGGACAAAGATCATAGACACCACGATGACGTGGGTGATGCAGGTGGAGGCTGCCTTCCTCCTTGCTTCCCCGGAGTGGGACCTCAGCATCACCAGGATGACAAAGTAGGAGACCAGAAGGAGAAAGAACCAGATAACATCCAGTATCCCGCTGTTGGAGATCATGAGGAGCTCTAAGAAGGACGTGTCGGTGCAGGCGAGTCTGAGTACCTGCGGGACATCACAGTAGAAGTTATCCAAGATGTTGGGCCCACAGAAAGGCAGTGGGAACATCAGAGCCAGCTGGACAATGGAGTGGACAAAGCCCCCGACCCAGGCTGCCACCATGAGTGTCAGACAGAGCCGAGTGTTCATGATGGTGACATAGTGGAGAGGCCAGGAGATGGCAACGAGGCGGTCATAAGCCATCACCGAGAGGAAGAAGACCATGGCTCCTCCTAGGAAGTGGAAGAAGAAGAGCTGGGCCATGCAGCCCCTGAAGGAGATGGTTTTCTTCTCAGACAGAAAGTCCACCAGCATTCTGGGGGCGGTGACTGAGGAGAAGCAGAGGTCTATGAAAGCTAAGTTTCGGAGAAGAAAGTACATGGGTGTGTGGAGCCTGGTGTCTGAGGTCACGGTGACTATGATGAGAAGGTTTCCCATGACTGTGGTGATGTAGACAGATAGGAACAGCAGAAACAGGAAAAGCTGGAGCTCCTGAGTCTGTGAGAGGCCCAGAAAGACAAACTCCGACACCCGTGTGAGATTCCCTAGTTCCATGGGGTCTTCTCCATAAACTTGGGGAAAACAAATCATGGACAAAGATGCATACAGTCATTACTTACCTTTTAGTGCTCAAGGACCCAGACTGAGCTCTTCAGGTCTATTTGCTAAGCATCCTTCCACGTGCCCCATGCTTCCAGGTGCTGCCTCATCTTTGAAGAGCTTACAAGAAGGCGCTGGAATACATGGTCATGAGATAGCTTAGCACCACCCAGAACTATATACAACCTGCCTCATGAAGACTACTATTGTGATATGAAACCATGTAGAGTCCCACCAATGTGGAGTCAATTTTAGATCTTCTATTTCCTCAAGATTTGCTCATGTTCAACCTGCTTATTTTATGGGTATCTCAATTTCCCCACCTGAAAGATGGGACTAAAAAAGGATTTCTTTACAGAATTTTCCAGGTGCTTAGGTGCAGCAACACAGCTTAACTTCCTAGGATGATGCCTGGCATAATAAACAGGAATCGCCCTCATCTGTGGCCACGCAAAGTCTAAAGACATTTTTCTTTTTCCAGGTCTTAAATTTTTGTAGAACATTTAGCACACTAAAGTGTTAACAGAACTTTGTATCTATTACTTACAGAAAGTAGAAATGCTCTGGGGGAGATGCTGGCATCATAAAGGTGAAATGTCCATCAAACTATCTATTTTTCCCTCCCAGCTCAATTGTCAGAGCCTAGACATAGATCTTGATTTCACAACTAATTTATCTCCAGCCTAGTTAGTACTTACGAGGACCTAGGGTGACTGAGTAGTTACAGGATGTGCCAAGCCTTGCAGGGGAACCTGTGGACACCGCCTGGTACCTGACTCTCCAGTTTCTGCCCTCTCCCCAGTGCAGGTGTCCCTTCTTTTGGGGTAGGGGGTACCGTAGAACATACATATATGGGCAAGAGGAAGGTGGAGGAAAGAGCCTCCCTAGGTTAGGAAATAGATGGTGGATGTCGTCTGAAGTGGACTCTCTCAGAGCAGGTTTAGTTGTTACTGAATCTAAGGTTAGAAGAAAAAGAAAGAAATTGAATGAAATGAAAGGGAATAAATAAAGTAAAGGAAAATTACAAGGAGGAGAATGGAGTAATGGGATAGACTAAGAAAGGGGAAATGAAAATATTCATTTTTTTCTGGGGGTGATGATTCTAACTGGAGAAAGAGATGAACAGAAAGAGAGGGACAGCGTGAGACGTGCTCGCCCCTGCCCCATCTCAATCTTCTCATCCTCTCCCACCTGACTAGTCACACTCTGTCCCCTATTGTAGATTATCTTCTCCTCCTTCCTTCTCTGTGTTTCCAATGCAATTCTCCTTCCTCACTATCGTCTTTCATGACTATTTAGTGCCCACAGCTTAAAACTCAAACTCTTAGAAGGTGCATATGGTGGAATCAGGATTGAAAGACATACCCACGTGTGGGCACACAATTCCCTCTCAGTGTTTCATGCAAGCCATGAAATGCCACCTCCAGATAGTGTTGGAATCAACATTATTTCCAAGTCTTCAACAATAACTTCTGTTTCTTTTTTTTCTTTCTTTTTTTTTTTTTTTTTTTTTTTTTGGCAGTACCAGGGTTTGAACTCAGGCCCTCGTGCTTGCCAGGGAGCACTTATTCCACTGAGCCATCTCCCCAGCCCCAATAACTTCTGTTTCTTAAGTGCCTCTTGCTATCAAAGTCTTAGGATCATTCAGATATCCCCTTCTGTCCAGCTCTGTTCCCCATTTCTCCCACACAGAATTCTTCATTTTTCTGGGTCCCAGTAATGAGAATATAAACACCTTCATTGTAGCACCTATCATTTAATGCTTAACTAGATTTTGAATCTAATAACATGGTAGCCCAGTATGAGTGGCAGAGCTCTGGTTTAGAAGGTGCTTTAAAAAATGCTTGCCTAAGGCTGGGTATGGTGGCACATGCCTGTAATCTCAGCACTCGGGAGGCTGAGGCAGGAGGATCGTTATGAGTTTGAGACCAGCCTGGGCTATAACATGAGCTCAAGTCCAGCCTGGACTGCATAGTGAGATCCTGTCTTACTAAGACAAAACAAAAATCAAAACAAAACAAAAAACAAGAAAAGAAAAAAAGCTTGCTAACTTAATGTATTAACAGGTAATTCTGTGATTTAGTGGGCAATTTTGTAGTGATTTCCCCCATCTTTTCTGCCCTTTAAATCACAGAGCTAGCTATATGCATGGTTATTTTCATGTGTAACCCGGAACATTGGTTTTCAGGGTCATGTCCCTCTGCAGTAAGTACTTCCAAGATCCTCTTCTTCCTGTATACTTGCTCCCATCAAGTCTATTCTTTGTTTATTACTTCTATCCTCCAGCAGATTGCTGGATCCTTCTTACTATTGTGAGGGGGGCAAACCCTGTCCTCTCACCTCCCTTCAGAAGTGGATGGAGAATGGAGCCTCAGGTCCCCCATCTTCTCAGAGGCCTCAGCTGTACTTCAGGCTTTCCATCCCCTGTCCCTACCCCATGTGTGTCCCCAGGTGTGGGACCCTGGAGGAAGAACGCATATCCTTGGAGAAAACTATTGGACAGGGCTCAGGAAAAGGGCTGCGTTGATTACCACTGGGGCCAGGGAACAATGGGAGTTGTTAAAAAAAAAAAGTTTATCTGTGGCTCAAAACACATAGTCTTTGAGAGGTCTGCCTGGGGACACAAAGTACTGAGAATGTTGAAAATCATAGAGATTTGTGGAATGTAGGATTTTTAGGTCAAGACCCAAGAGGATAAGAGAGACTTCAAAAGTAACAGGCATTCTGAGAGTTTTAGCCAAAAAGATGTCTTAGATCAGTTGTCATGGCTTGTGTTTGGATGTCCCTCTGAAGCCTCATGTGGGCATAGGTGGGGCTTTTTCAGAGGTGGATGGGTCTAGAGTATGTGATGCTGGGACTGATTTATGGCACAGTGCTAGACTCAAAGGCAGTGGCATTAAGGGTGTGAGCGTTGTCCACTCTAAGTATCCTGGAGAAGATGAAAGGGCAGAAAGACACAGTTAAGGTCCCTTACTGGTTTTGTTACCCTCTGCCTTCCACGAACTGTTTCTCCATCATGATGTCTACCATGCCACCCTGCCTAGGAGCCAACAGATTATGGACAGAAACCTCTATAAACTGGGAGCTAAATCTTTTCTCCTTTATCTCATTGTCAGGAAAACAGTAAATAAGACACTAGTGACTCTGACCTGGGAGAGAATCACCTAGATGAATTGCCAAAAGACAGATCAGTGGTCAGGCATTATTCACACATGCCTGTAATTCCAATGCTTGGGAGGCTGAAGCGGAAGAACTACCATGAGTTTAGAGCCAGCATGAACTACTCAGCAAGATCCAGAGACACAGACACAGACAGTCAGACAGTCAGACAGACAGATTGGTGTGCCCAGCCCAATTCATTTTCATTCGGAAGTTTAAAGGTGATTGTTTGAGACAGGGTAGTGCTATGTAGCTCAGGCTGGCCTTAAACTTAACAATCATCCTGCCTCAGCTTCCCCAGGGCTGGCATGACAGGTGTGTCATCACGCCCAGCTTGAACATCTGCGCTTGTAAGAAGTTCTGTTAATTCCAACGCACCTGTCCTAGGGATCAGACACTGGACTAACTTTCTTGTTAGCACAATGGACAGTTCTTTCCTAGTCCATCACCAGGCTAACAGAGGGGTTTCATTTGTTTTTCTTTGCCATACTGGGAATTATGGCAAAACTCAGGAGCTTGCCCTTGCCAGGCAGGTGCTTATGCCACTGAGCTATCTTCCATGCCCCTTCAGATTCTTTTAAACTGAATTGACCTTTACTTAGGCAACATTATAGATGAAAAATTGTTTGTCTACTAAATTAGAGACTTAATACTCCATCAACTGTATCCTTCATGTTGTCAGCGGGGCTAAATGGTTGATTTACTGTTCACATCCAATGCTACTCACACCATCTATAAAGAGCTAGCATTTTTATATGGAAAGCATTAATCCCTTTAATACTGGAATTGGTATAGACAAGCCATATTCTTGCTAGGAGGAATTGATGAAAACTGCAATTAACTGGCATTGTAAATGTGATGTATTATAATAACTATGATGTCTTAGCCAGATCTCCTTTCCAGACTCAAAGGGAGGAAACAAAGATCCCACATCTCAGTGAGAAGGCTGTGAAAGCCATGCCGTGAGCAAGAGCGCGTGGAAAGGGAGACAATAAGTAAAGTGGCCATCATGGAAAAATACAGTGTGCCACCAACAGTATTTTTAATTTGCAAGAATTTTTTTTCTCGTGGCTCTGATTACTCCTTCCTAGAATAGCCTCCTAATTTTCTTTCAGAAATGTAGCACCTCTCTTAGCTAGTTGTGGATATTAACTTTAGTTTCCTGTTCTGTGCCCTGACTGTACTAGTATTGATACTCTGGTTGTGATAGTACACTGTAGTTTCGTGGGATGCTTCTGTCTTAATCTGTTTAGATGACCTCAGTGACCCACTAGGCACTGGGTGGCTTATAACCCACAGGAATGTTTTTCTCACAGCCTGAGATCAAGATGCAAGCAGACTGGTTCTCTCATGAAGGTCTGCTTTCTGGGTTACAGACAACTGACTTCTCCTTGGGTTATCACATGGAGGAAGGAAAGCAGAGCTGTCTAGGGACTTAATCACCGACCAAAGGCTCCACTCCCAATGCCATCACATGGTATTAGGGATTAGGTTTTAACACGTGAAATTAACATGTGACTGGGGGGGGTAAACTTTTCAGAGGGCACCTATTAGTTTTGGGATAACTGGGTTAAGGGCACATGAGAGCTCTTTATTTTTTCTTTAACATGTGAATATTTCATTCCAGCTCTGAAAAAATGGGAGAAAAATGAACATATCCTTCCACACACTATGCTGAGGTTTTTATTTTATTTTACTTTTTTTCTTGTGTCTTTTTAAATTTATTACCCTTAATTTAAAAAAGAAAAAGAAAACTTTTACCTTTGTATGTCATGACAAGAAGTACGTATTAGAAGACCAGAATGACAGGCATTCCAGGCGTAGCCCTTCTATTACACATTGCTGTCTTCAGCGCAGTTGCTTGGTTCACAGGTATCAGAATATATAGATAGTCAAGTTCAGAATCCTACCAATTAACTGCTAGTTTCAAAACCCTGCTTGTGTTTCTCAGGATCATTGCCTTACCCATCTTGTGTGTATAAATGTATGCCTTTGCCCCTGTCATGTTTCCCAGCTTTTCTCATTGCTCTCTCCTCATTGTCCAATCTTCAAGTTCTCACTTTCCTTTTAATTGTGTTATACCTTTCTATTTGCATTTCTTCTTTTAAGTTCTATAATAGGGAGACAATATGATATTTACACATGTGGATCTGGTTTATTTCGCTTATAGCTATATCTTCAAATGGCATCCATTTAAATATGAAGGCTTCATTCTTTATAGCTGAGTAATACTCCATTGTATAAAGATACCACATCTTTTTCAACCATTCCTCACGTGACAGCATCTTGGTTGTTTCCAAGATTTGACTATCACAAATTGTGCTGCTATAAACATAGGTACACACATATCACTATGATATGACGTTTTCAGTTCCTCTAGGAAAATTCCCAATAGGGGGATAGCTGGCTTGAATGGGATTTCCAGTCCTAGTTTTTTAAGGAGTCTCCATACTGATTTCCATAATGGTCGCACCAGTGTACATTCCCACCAGCAGTGGAGAAGTGCTCCCTTTTCTCCACATCCTCTCCAACATTTGTTGTTGGTTGATTTGTTTCTGGGGTGAGATGGTATCTCAGTGTTGTTCTAATTTGCATTTCATAGATGGCTAGTGATGCGGAGCACTTTTTCATATATTTATTCGCTTCTTTAATTTTGTCCTCTGAGAAGTGTGTGCTCATCTTGGATGCCCATTTCTGGATTGGGTCTTTAAATTTAGGGGCCCTAATGTTTTTTAGTTCTTTATAAATTCTAGAGAGCAGACCTTTGAGTGCTTATTAGTTAAGATTTTTTTTTGAAATGTGTGGGTTGTCTTTTCACTTTGTTGATAATTTCTTTTGATGTGCAAAAACATCTCAATAAGAGGTGGTCCCAGTTGTTAATACTTTGAAGTATTACCTGTGAGTTTTGATTTTTGTTCATGAACTCTTTGCCTACTCCTATGTCTTCAAGAGTTCTTCCTACTTTCTCTTCCAGGATATTCAGTGTTTCTGTTTTAATGATCTTAATCCATTTTGACTTTAGCTTAGTATATGGTGATAGACCTGGGTGAAGTTTTAGTTTTTGGCGTGTAGAAAGCCAGTTTGTCCAGCACCATTTGTTAAAGAGGCTTTCTTCCAGTGTGTTTGGCCCCTTTGTTAAAGATCAGGTGGCTGAGTGTGTTCGTAGAGGCCTCTGCATCTTCCAATCTATTCCATTGATCCTTGGGTCGATTTCTTTGCCAATACCATGCTGATTTTTATCACAGTAGCTTTGTAGTATAATTTCAAATCAGGAATTGTAATGCCTCTTGCTTTGTCTTTGTTGGCCAGGATTGCCTTTGCTATTCTAGGTCTTTTTGGTCCCAAATAAATTTTAAGATCTACCTCCCTCTAGATCTGGGAGGTATGTTGGTGGCAGTTTGATAGGGATTGCATTAAATCTGTACAACAATTTTGGGAGTATGGCCATCTTCACAATGTTGGTTCTTCCCATCCAAGAGCAGGGTATATCTTTCCATTTTCTGAAATCCTCTCTGATCTCTTTTTTCAGAGTACTGTAATTTTCCGTGAAAAGATCTTTGAGTTCTTTAGTTAGATGAATTCCAAGGTATTTCATTTTCCACAATGCTATTGTAGAAGGTATTGTTTCTTTAATTTCCCTCTCAGTGTGTTTGTTATCTGTGTAGAGGAATGCTACTGACTTTTGGGTATTGACTTTGTATCCTGCAATTCTACTGAACTTGTGTATCAATTCTAGTAGCTTCTTGGTGGAGTTTTTGTCTTCCAAGTAAAGTATCATGTCATCTGCAAATAGTGGTAATTTAACTTTTTTACCTATTCTTATTCCTTTTATTTCTCCTTGTTGTCTAATAGCTCTACCTAATGATTCCAGAACTATATTGAACAGGAGTAGTGATAGAGGACATCCTTGTCTTGTACCAGATCTGAAAGTAAAAGATTTCAGTTTTTCCCCATTTAGAATTATATTAGCCATTGGGTTGTCATAAATGGCTTCTATCAAATTGAAGTAGAGACCTTCTATTCCAATTTTCTGTGGGACTTTGAACATGAATGAGTGTTGGACTTTGTCAAAAGCTTTTTTTGCATCAATTGAGATGATCATGTGGTTTTTAGATTTCACTCTATTGATATAGTGTATTATATTAATAGATTTTTGAATACTGAACCATCCTTGCATCCCTGGGATGAATCCTACCTGGTCATGGTGTATGATCTTCTTGATGATTTTCTGTATTATGTTTGCTAGGATTTTATTGAGCATTTTGCATCTATGTTCATGAGGGAGATTGGTCTGTAGTTCTCTTTTTTAGTTGTGTTTTTTCCTAGTTTGGGAATCAGTATAATACTTGCCTCCAGGAAGGATTTTGGGAGAACTGTTTCCTTTTCAATTTCATTGAAGAGTTTGAGGGGTGTAGGGATTATATATTTTGTAAATTTCTTGTAGAATTCAGCTGTGAATCCATCAGGACCTGGACTTTTCTTTGTTGACAGGCTTTTTTTACATTTCATATTTCATTGGTTGTTATTGGGTTATTGAGAGTT
The DNA here is from genome assembly GCA_004027165.1 of Ctenomys sociabilis. NCBI lineage: Eukaryota > Metazoa > Chordata > Mammalia > Rodentia > Ctenomyidae > Ctenomys > Ctenomys sociabilis. The sequence continues at coordinate 14,303 of PVKA01007592.1, read as the reverse complement.
GTTATACCTTCCTGATTTGGTTTTGGCAATTTGTACCTTTCAAGGAATCTGTCTATTTCTTCTGTGTCTTCTATTCTGTGAGCATAAAGATTCTCAAGGTAACTATTGATAATCTTCTGAATTTCCACTGTGTCTGTGGTGATTACACCCTTTTCATTCCTTATTGCTTGTATTTGAATTTTTCTTTCCTCTTTTTGATGAGGTTAGCTAGAGGCTTATCAATTTTATTTAGTCTTTCAAAGAAACAGCTTTTTGATTCATTAATTCTTTGAACTGTTTTCCTTGTCTCAATTGCATTAGTTTCTGCTATGATCTTTATGATTTCTTCCTGTCTTTGGGCTCTGGGTTTGGTTTGCTCTTTCTTTTCTAGATGTTGGAGGTGCAACATTAGGGTGTTTATTTGTTTCCATTCTGTTTTCCTAATGTGTGAGTTCACAGCTATGAATTTCCCTCTGAGAACTACTTTCATCATGTCCCATAAATTCTGATAAGTTGAATTTTCATTGAATTGTAGATATTGCTGAATTTCTTGTTTAATTTTTTCTGTGACCCATTGATTGCTGAATAGAGTGTTGTTTAATTTCCATGCAGTTAGTGGGTTTTGCTGGTTTCTTTTGTCATTTATTTCCAGTTTCATTGCACTGTGGTCAGATAATATGCATGGGATAATTTCTGTTTTCTTGTATATACTTATGCATGACCTGTGGATTAGTATGTGTTCTATTTTAGAAAATGACCCATGTGAAGCTGAAAAAGAAGTGTATTCAGCTGTGGTTGGGTAGAACACTCTGTATATGTCCACCAGGTCCATTTGTTCCAAGCTCTGGTTCAGTTCTGCTACTTCTTTGCTAATTTTTGTCTGGTTGACCTACCTTTTTGAGATAAAGGGGTGTTAAGGTCTTCTGTTAAGATTGTGGCATTGGATATTAGATTTTTCATGTCCATTAAGCTTTGTGTTACAAAATTGGATGCTCCTGCGTTGATGCATAGATATTTATGTGTCTCATTGTGTTTTTAATTGGGTTGAAGTTATTTGGCATTCTGTATGCTTCGGTTACCTCTTCCTGTTGAATTTTTTCCTAACCAGTATATGGTGGCCTTCTTTATTTCATTTGATCCTTAGTGGTTTGAAGTTGAGACTGTCTGAGAACAGGATGGCTACCCCTGTTTTTTTCTGAGGTGCTGGGGCATGTAGGATTGTTTTCCATCCTTTGATTTTCAGCCTATGAATTTCTTCATGAGTTAAGTGTGTTTCTTTTTTTTAAATGAGCTTTTGTTCATGATCAGTATAGTAAATCTTCATTTTATTTATTTATCTTTTTTTATGGTGGAACCAGGGATTGAACTCAGGCCCTTGCACTTGCCAGATAAGTGCTTATTCTACTGATCTATCTCCCTGGCCCCTAGTGTGTTTTGTGTATGCAGCATATTATTGGATTTTGTTTCCTAATCCACTGTGCCAGTCTATTTCTCTTAATTGGTGAACTGAGTTCATTTACATTGATGGTTATAACTGAGATATGTTGACGTACAATTGACATGCTATTTCCCTGCTGTTGATTACTTCTTTTTGTCTCGTGTTTGTTTGCCCTATTTAGCGGATTCCTTCTGTTCTTATTCATGGAGTTCTGTTCATTTTGGTCCTTCTCTAGAACATCTTTCAGTAGTTTGTGTAGGGTTGGCTTTGTCATCATGAAATTCTTTTGTTGTTCTTTGTCATGGAAATATTTCATTTCTCCATCAGACTTGAAAGAGAGTTTAGCAGGATATAGTAGCCTGGACTGGAATTTGTTTTCATAGAGGACTTGAAGTACTCTGCTCCGTGCTCTTCTTGCCTTCATGGTTTGTGAAGAGAATTTGGCCATAATTCTGATGGGTTTTCCTTTGAATGTGATCTGCTTCTTTTCTTCAGTGGTTTTCAGTATATTATTCTTGTGCTGGATTTCTAGGATCTTGACTATTATGTGTCTTGGTGTGTTTTTAATTAGGTTGAAGTTGTTTGGCATTCTGTATGCTTCTGTTACCTGAATGTCAGATTGTTTCCTCATATTTGGGAAGATTTCTGCTATTACTTCTGCCCATATTCTTTTTATATCATTTGTATTGACTCCATCCTTCTCACTGATGCCTATTAGTCTCACATTGTTCATCTTTGCATCGTCTTGCAGGTGATGAATTATTTTTTCCTGCATCCTAGTTGTTTTTAAGAGATTTTTTCTTTTCACTAGCTGCACCAGCATCTTCAAGATCTGGAACTCTGTCTTCACCTTCACTCAAACAGCTTTGCAGGCTTGTGGTTGAGATTTTAAGTTCCTCTATATCTCTCTGACTATGCTTCATGTGATCTATTTCTTTCCTGTATTGCTCATTCAAGGAATCCATCATTTTTCTAATCTCCTCTATTTTTTATCAATGTCTTCTTTAGAGGCAGTTATTGATTCTTTTACTGCAGAGTTTTGTTTTGTTTTTTTTTTTTTCAGATTGGGTTTCCTCCATATGTTTCTATATTTCATTCTTTACTCCAGATGCTATGAATTCAAAGATTTCTTTTTTTATTTCAGAAACTGATTCTGCTCTGATTTCCTCTATACCTTTCTGCTGCTGTTTCTTTACTTTCGATGCTATTAATTCATACATTTCAGCTGAGCTAGTGTCCTTTGTATCTGTTCTGGGTGGGCTGAAGGCCTGAGATAACATTTTGCTCCTTGTCTTTAGCATTTCATATAGCACTGACCTCTGACCTTTGGTGTAGAGCTTTGATGCAGTTATAACCTTAGCACATACTGAAATTTGTGTGCAGCTCTATTAAGTTAGAGTTTATCCAGTTGTGCCTGGCTTGGGTCTAGCTGTTGCATTCTGCTTCTTCCTGCTGCAGCCCTTGGAAGTGAATCTGTTGTGCCCTTCTGGCACAACAGTAAACCTGTGCTGCCCTTCTGTTGTGCCCCTGGCCCAGGGGGCACGGGGGAGCGCAGAAATTCTCTCAGACACTAGCTGTGCCTGGGCTTGGGATGAATCTGTGTCCCGAGAGCATCAGAGAAGTTCTCACTCACTGGGCAGGGCTCCTGAGGGGTGAATGGGTCCTAAGGGCATGGTAGAGGGTCTCACTCGCAAGGCATGCCTGAATTTTGGTCTGGAGAGGTCCTGCTGGCAGAAGGAAACAGGAATCCCACACACTCACTGGACCTGGGCTAGGCTGGATGTGGTGTGCAGAGCGGGCTGTGCTGGCTCTGGAGGGATGGGGTAGGTCCACAGAACGCAGGGAAAGGTCTCTCTCATGTGGCTGTCCTGGGATTTGTCTGGTGAGTGCAGGACAGTGCAGAAGCTCTCCCCACGCACTCACAGGGCCTGGGGCTGGGCAGATCTGGAGCAGTCCAAAGAGTGGGGCGGAAGTTCTCACTCACAGGGTGGGCTGGGCTGGTTTGGAGGGGTGGGGGAGGTCTGCAGAACACGGGAAAGGTCTCTCTCACGTGGCTGGACTGGGCTTGGTCCAGTGGGTGCAGGGTACTTTAATTTTTATAGCAGGGATTGAACTCAGGACCTTGCACTTGCTAGACAGGTGCTTATGCTACTGAGCTATCTCTCTAGCCCCCAAACACTATTCTGTCATTAATTTTGAAAATTTAAAGCACATAAAAATATATGTGAATATAGTATATATATATATATGTAAACATATATATATATTCAGATTTTAGCCTCATTAGTGTTTATTATCTTGTTTTGCTTTCAAATATATGTCATTAAAAGTAACCTAATACTTCTGCCAATTAATCACTTAATAATGTTTGTCTTGCATTCAGTTTGTGCACTATCATTTACATGTTCAATCAAACCGTTCAGTGGAAGATGTCAAAGAAACTGGATTTAAGTTACACCGTATGCCAGTTACCCACTGTATGGATGTTTCACCATCATTCGCAACTTCACGCAGTTTGTACTTCTTCATGCAGTCTACTTTGGCTTCTAGGGCTATGCATATCTTCATCTTCTGGGTGGGACTGCCCCTGATCTGAGTTTAGGGTCAGGCATAAATGGCGTAGCACCTGAGGTGCGTTCTGACCTATTACTGCTTCAGAACTGACTTCTGTTGGCCGAGACGCTGAGTGTTTCAGGATGTGAGCTCTTTCTGCGGTGTTTCTTTTTCATCAGAGATTCCTAGCTTAGTTTTTCCTTTAGGCTCCATGACTGATTCTTTTTTAGTGCTTTTTGTCCATAATGATTCAGACGCTTCATAAATTTACTGGCTTGTAACACATATTTTTTTCCCGGTTACCTTGGAAATTCTTACTGACTGAACTGGGTAACAAACAGCAGCTCCTAAAGTAGCTAGTCCTGGTGGATAAGCAATTTTCTTAAATCTAGAACCTTTTCTTGCTGAAACCAAGCCTGTCAACCCTGAAACTGTAATCACTCCCAATTTTGGAAGAAAATCTCGAGGAGGAGGATTCTTCAGATAGACATATGCATCTTTTCCAAATTGTACCGTATCCATTATCCCATTTTTCACAAAGACGTATGCAGTCTTGCACAAGGCAGTGTAACAACCAGTTGTACTGTGGATAGATGCAAAGCCCATTTGTAAATAACCAGGCTGCTCCTCAACATATTTAGACTGAAGAGATGGCACAGTACATATGGGAAGCTGCTCTGGTCTCGCTAGCTGCTTTGTGGATTCCTCTTCTTTGGTCATTCCACACTTACAGATGTATATATCACCCTCACAGGCATGCTGGTCAGCTTTCCTATGCTAAAGAGCGCCATCTCTTTGACCCTCTCCGACCAAGTTTTCTTACGGAGAGTGCCTCTTTATTATTTCTTACAATTTCAGATAGGTCTACAATCCATTCAAAATAAAACATTTAACTAAAAAATGTTTTTAGAAAATTTTCTTGAAATTCTGTGGTTGTCGGTGCCCGAGGTGGCATGAGGGTCTGAAAAGACTGGTGGGAACCACACCTCTGTGCCTGGTTTTCTGGGGGCTGCAGGTGATTCATGATCCGTCCAGCAGCCCTCGGAACGAATGTGCGGTAGACCAGAACCTTCCTGACTCAACACCTCCAAGCTGAGACTGATCAGTGCTGCTTCGTGGCCAGCCTGGACAACCTTAGGAATTTCTCCACTATTCTGAAAGCTATTCATTTCCAAGACCATGCCACATGTTTCACCACTAAAAATGGACTCAAGGTTACTGTAGAAAATGCTAAGTTCAGGTTGAAATATTTCAGGAGTTTCTGGTTCAGGAAGAGCCTGCTGTATTTTGAGTTAATTTAACTGTTCTTTTAGATTGTTTATCTATTGTGGATCCAATCCCATGCCAGGGACTTTAACTGCACTTCAGATGTGTTACCAAAGATATGGTCACCCTTTTATGCTATTTCTATTTTTTTTCAAGATAAAATATTTTATTTTTATTTTTTTACTTATATTCATTTTTTCTTAATAATTTTATTGAGAAACAAATAGCAGTGACACAGTTTCAAAATCAATTGATAGGACAGTTTCAATAATTCATACATTGCATATTATTGTCTTAGTGCTTACTCATTGTACAAGATGCAGACATGATATCCTGTCCACAAACACTATTAGAACAAATCTTCCTATTCATTGAATTAAGAGAATATAGCTGTATATCTATCCTAACTATTTTGATACAAAATGGTCCTTCATTTCTATCTCTTTTTTTTTTGTTTAGTTTTGTCAGAGAAAGGTATTCCATTGTCATTTAAATATTGTAGATGCGTGAATTCAGCAAAATATTCCAATATAGTCCAGTAATCCACAATAGTAGTGGGTTATCTGCAGGACTGGCAATGTCAGAAGTTGTTGACTTGAGCCTTTTACAGCTCAGCATATTAATATAGCATTACTTTTTTTTAATAGGGCAGTTTCAATAATTAATACTTTTTATATTGTTATTTTCCTAGTGGTTATCCATAGTACAAGAAGCAGACAGGATATCCTGTCCAAACACTATTACTACCAATCTTTCTTCTCATAGAATTAAGCAAAAGTAACTGCGTATCTATCCTACCTATTCTGCATATACAAATACAAAACAGTCTTTCCTTTGTATCCCCTTTTTTTGTTTAGTGATGCTATTTCTAGAAGAAGGAAGAATAGTGACAGTGTGTAAAATCAATATTCAGGAGTCCGAGGAAACTTTGGATTTTGGTTTCAGCGATGGCAATGGTATCATTCTGCTGTCAGAGGGGCTCCATGAAGCATTTTTTGAACTGGGTATGATAAGTGAGGTCCTACAGATTACCAGATCTCCTGATCAGCCCTATTTCAGGTTATCTTCCTTTGGAAATGCAGGGGGTTCCCACCCTGACTATCCCAAAGACTGTGATTTGATGGAAACATTTCAGTGTAATCAGACCCAGGTCAATGCAAGCTTTCCTTACTGAAGCCCTCCACAAAGGCACTGGTTTTATCAAGTAAAGTATCCATCAGGAAAGATGACTGAGGATTCCTCTCATTACAGTATTGATGAAAAAAATGAAGATAGACACACATGGTTTGTGGACTATTACTGTAGCCCAGATGAAGATGTTTCTGAACCTGAGTCCTAAGTGGGAGAATTCGTGGTGATACTGATGTGTGTGGATAATAGGCTGTATTTGCATTCTGAGAAAGGTACTCATGATGTCATACTTGCCTGCTGTATTGTCTACGGAGAAGAAAAGAAACAGAGACAGAAGCAAAGTCTCTGCAACAGCTGCTTGTATTTTATAAAAAATGCTTTCTCAGGAGATTTTTGAAACTAGCAGTTAAGTGGTAGGATCTCACCCCAACTAACTGTATATGCTGATACCTGTGAACCAAAGCAATTGCACTGAATTTAACAAAGTGTAATAGAAGGGTCACACTCCAAAGGCCTGCCGTTCTGGTCTTCTAAATATGTACTTCTTGTCATGACATACAAGCTGTTACTACATTGCCCTTTTTTAAAGGGCAGTAAATGAAAAATAAGACAAAAAATGTCACAAGACAGTCATACTACAATGCTATATGCTGTATATGGATGGATTTCTAAATATCTATGTAAATATACATAAGTGTTCGTTCTTATTTTTTATTTTTTTTCCTTTTTCATATTATGTATAGACTTGGAGTTTAGTATCTCAATACTTGATGGAAAATGCATGTTCCATGTTATGCCTATGATGTCTGATGTTTAGACTAATAGTGTGGATAAACTGAATGCATATGTTGCAGAGTAATAATAAACTTCTCTTCTAGAAGGTTAACAACCTAAGTTTGCAGATTAAAAATTGGAGAAAAAGAAAGACTGCAAGGTCAGCCAACATTTTGGCCCTAGCCTCTCAAGGTCAGTGAATACTCAGGACATAGGAGAACCTGTACTGTAACATCATGTAACTCAGTAGTGCCCCAGATTTTCTGATCAAGGAGATTATGGGGCCACAGAAGAATGTGATTGATGATGTTTAGTGTGCCTAAGGAGAGTCACATGGAGAGAAAACTTGGGTTAAAAAGATAAAATTCTGACTGAGAAAGCCAACTGGAGAGGCTAGGGCCAAAATGTTGGCTGACCTTGCAGTCTTTCTTTTTCAGGCTTCAATTGGTCAAGCAATGGCCATGACTCATCCACAAGGCTGACACTGACAAGGGATCTACAAAGTGCGGTACAGAGTTATAGGATAAACCATGAGGGTACCTGACTGACCTTATCTGATACAAAAGTTACATTTTTTGTTATATTGGTCTTGCTTTAACTCAGTCTTAACCATCCACCAGAAAAGTATAAAAATGGAGGTATATGAAGTAAAGTTATATTAATATAATGAGCTGTGAATGGCTCAAGTCAACAACTTCTGTGGATAACTCATTTCTATTATGGACTGCTGATCTGTGTTGAATTGTTTTATATATATATATGTATATATATATATATATACATATATATATACATATATATATAGATAGATAGATATAGATAGATAGATATATAGATATGTAATTAGCCATCCATATTTTGAAAATTTGTAACATATGTATCATTGTATGTTATCCTGTTTATGTCATTTGTTCTCTTTGTCTTAGCTTCTATTTTTCACTCAAGTTAAAATACAAATAAATAAATTTTAAAAAACACACAGTAATAGGGCCAGAGAGATAGCTCTGTAGAATAAGTGCTTGCCTGGTAAGTGCAGGATCCTAAGTTCAATCCCCAGTACCACAAAAAAAAAAAGTAATATTTGAAGGTTGTTCTCAATCACTTAACCCAAATGTACTCTTAGCATGAGTAAACATTCAATGAAGTCAGTACACTTGGGTTAAAAAGATAAAATTCTGACTGAGAAAGCCAACTGAGATAACCTATTAAAGTGATCTTATTACTCCAAGTAAAAACTTCAGTAGGCATGACAAAATGCCTGGAAGTTCCTTGACGCTATGTTCTTAAAAACAGGTCAGAATCATTTCAAAATTATATTAAAATAATTTATTCTATACTTCTAAAATGTTGAGTACTACTTATGTCTCACAAGAAAAGCAGATTAGTACATCATACACTGTATCAGATTATTTGCTTTATAATATATTAATATATAATTCAATTTATTTATTGAAATAGTAATATTTCAATAAATAAATAAATGCTTTCATGTAGAAAGAAAAAAGAAAATTTTCTTGGGCAGGACTGGCATGTGCAAGGTCTTGAGTTTGATCCCCAGTATGGCAAAAAAAAAAAAAAGGAAAGAAAGAAGAAAGGGAGATGACAGAATAAGGTACAGGATTACAAGATAAGCCCTGAGGGGACTTCAGTGACCTCATAAGAAACATAAAGTACATGTGTTGGTATATAAGTCTTGCTCTATCTAGGTCTTAACCATCCAGCAGAAAAGTATAAAAATGAAGTATACATTGCGGGGCCATAATATTAAATAGAGCTGTAAATGGCTATGGTTGACAACTTCTTCAGATAACTCACCATTGTTGTGGAATGCTGGGCTGTGTAGGACTGTGTTGTCGTGTTCAAGCACCTAAGTTAGTTGAATGACAATGGAGTGCCCATCTCTGACAGGTGTAGACAAAGGAAGGGGTATAGAAAGAAAGAACCATGATGTGTGTATGGACAGTACAGTTGGGATAGATAACGCTGTGCTTCTACATAATCCTATGAGAGGCAAGATTTGCACTAATGGTGGTTGGACAGGATATTATGTCGGCTTCTAGTACTATGGACAACCACTAGGAAAATATCAAGGTAGAAAGTATTAATTATTGAATCTTTGATGTAATTCAGGTATAAAAAATAAGATATGCAAACAGCTACACTCTATTTACTGATAAGAGACATACAATGTAATAATGTCTGTATGTATAATATCATGTATGCACCTTCTATGATACCAAAACATTATGAAAACAGTTTGCAATGTATTAATTTATCAAATCCATCTTGTCAAGGTATCTTAAAACTATCTCATTGATATTTGTACTTCAATAAAACAAAAATTAAAAAATAAATAAATACTTGTTCACTAAAAAAAGGGAGAGAGAGAAAGAAAGAAAGAAAGAGAGAGAGAGAGAGAGAGAAAGAAAGAAAGAAAGAAAGAAAGAAAGAAAGAAAGAAAGAAAGAAAGAAAGAAAGAAAGAAAGAAAGAAAGAAAGACAAAAGTTTTCTTCTTTTCCTCAAATTGTCTCTGTTTGCTTGGAGTTCACTTTTCAGTCTCTTGTTTTGTTTTAGTTGGGAAATTTTCTTCATCTGTCTGGTGGTCTCTGGCTGTTAGTGTTGAAAACCAAACCACTAAAATGGAACAGGGCTTGAGAATGTGCAGGACTCGCTCCAGCTCATCAGCTCATCTGTTTGGTCAGGAGATGCTGACTGCCAATTTGGAAAGATGGCTGGGAACTAACGATCTGAGGGGGATTGGGATTTCTGAATAAGATTATCTGAACTTGCTGTAAGGGCTTATGCGTGTGGCTTCTGCACAAGGGTGAGGGAGGGACCCGGAGTGGGATTTTTCCTTTTGCTTGGATAAGCACTTTCCAGCTCACCTTAGATTTCACTGGGTTGACCCGCCTTGTTCCTGTTCCTGTTACTCACTGGCTTGAGTGGGCCCCTGATTGCACAGCCCTGCCCATGGTAGAGCTTTCTCAGTGTCAGCAGTCTATCCCACTGTGTCTCTCCCTGCTCCTCACAGCTTCCACCTAGGTGGTTAGCACTGTCATTCTCCATTCCCACTCTTTTATTCCTGGCTGAACAAGCCAATTATTTTACTTCTTCTTTCTCCTATACATACAGGTGAGCATATGACCCAGTGGCAGCCAGCTGGGACAAATAAAGACCCTGTTGAGGTGGTTGTATAGCAGATGTCCCCCTATCCCCCACAGCCAGTTTCTTAGTTCCCACTTGATAATTCCGGTTACAGTTCCTGTTACTTTCGTTTCTTAGAAACGGCTGGTCACTCTGATGCACAGGTGGACACTGTGACACGTATTATAAGAACCAATCCCCATTCAACAAGCCATTCCGCCTCTGTACTTCCTTCTTGCTTATCCCATGTAAGCCCTAGACCACCGGAGATTGGGGTCTGACATTTTAGGAGTGATCCTAGTCAGTGCCCATCAACATATATTAAATTTGCATGCAAATCCTACGTGTCATTTCAGTGTTCCTGTTTGTCATAGCAATTCTAGGAGTTTGCTCCTTCATTGTTTTGTTTCTTTTCATTTGTGTATTTGGTACAAGGTCTCACTATGCAGATCAGACTTGAGTGATCCTGTTTTCAGCCTCCACAGCACTGGGATTACAGATGTGCACTACCATGCCTGGACTCTGTTGCTGGCTTAGCATGCCCTGGGGGCAGGGCCGGTTGCAGCATGAGGGACCAGGGTTCGATCCCTGGTCCCTGTGCCTGCCAAAGCAGGGACTTTGTCTGCTGAACTATCTCACCAGCCCTCCTTCGTTAGTGTTATGCAGTATGCAGCACATTTTAAGAGGGGGTGTGTTCTACAACAGTGGGGATGGAAGGTCTGAACAGGACGGTGGAGCTAGGAAAGTGTGACAGTGAATTAACTGAAAGAATATATCTGGAGAAGAGAAAAATTGGAGGATGGTGAAAAGTATCATCAGATATTTAAAAAGATCTTAATGGGAAAGGAAAATCAAACCTGTGCCAAGGAACTTCGCAGATGAAATAACACGATAAACCCATGCCTTCCTCCCCTCATTTTCAATCTTTGAGAATACAGATCAATGTGTGAAACAAAAACAGGGAGGAAGAAACAGAGAAAGGAGAAACCCAGAAATGCAGCACTGGCTTAGGGAAACGAACAAGAATCTTTGGCTTTTATTTCTTGCATTGGATGTGGCTGGAAGAGAAGTGGGAACAAAAACGATTCTGCATTAACTTCCTAGCTTTGTATTAACGCTACAGGGAAACTTTCATAAAATGACACATGCTCCAAGAGAAATGCAGAAAATAAATATACAGAGATAAGGACAGAATTTTTTTTAATTTTTAAAAATTATTTATTTATTTACTTGGTATAGGATCTCGCTATGCAGCTTGGACTCCTACTAATCCTCCAAGACAGATTTTTTTTCTGTGTTTTAAGGGTCTACAGGGTGTTCAGGATCTCACTGCTAGATCGAACTCGCAGTGATTCTCCTATTTACAGCCTCCCACGTGCTGCGATTACAGGTGTGCACCACCATGCCCAGTCTCAGTTGCCGCCTCAGCACACCCTGGGGGCAGGGCTGGCACAGCACACTGGGAGTTGAACCACTGGCCCCTGCGCCTGCTTGCAGGTGCTTTAATACGCTGAGCTATTTGGCCAGGCCTAAGTACAGAAGTTTTTAAAAGATAGATTCTGAAGGTAGGCACATGATGTGCACTACAATCTCAGCTATGCAAGGTAAGAGGATTATGAATAACGTACTAAGGCCCTGTTTTAAGAAAGAAAATATGAAATTGACAGGGCATAACAAGAAACAAGAAAAAGCAGAAACATCTCCCTCTGTCAGATACTGTTCAAGTTACTGGAAGAATTTAAAAATGAACACTGACTGGTCCCTTGGAAGTCAAGGAGAAAGGCAAAGTGTGCATGAGGTGGCCGCCTGGGAGCTCGGCTCTCAGTCAGGAGCCCCGAAGAAGTGGGGCCCTGCCTCTGTGGCCTGAACCCTTTAGCCACATTATGCCATCCTCCTCTCAGCCCTACCACCCGGAGTGGAAAGTTCAGTAATGTCTTAGTCTGTTAAACTATTTAAAACTACTTGAGAATGAGTGATGTATGAAGACAAGATATTTATTTTCTCACAGCTCTGGCATCTGAGAAGTCCCAGACCTGAGAAACCCCAGCAGGTTTGGTGTCTGGTGAAGCTGCTTCCAGGATTGCACCTTGTTGTGTTCCTCTGGAGAGGACTGTGGTATCCCTTCGTGACAGACATCGAAGACGTTCAGTCCCATTCACAAGAGAAGAGTTGTTGTGACCTAATCACTCCTTCAAGATCCCATTTTGTAATACTGTCATAGTGATCATTTTGTAATCTGTTTTCTGCTGCCATAACAGAATACCAGAGTGGGTAAATGATAAGAAGAAAAGAGAGGCTGGTAAGATAGCTCAGCGGTCTAAGTGCCCGCTTAGGCAAGCTTAGGCAAGCCTAGAGACCATGGTTTGATCCCTGGCACCACATGCCATGCCAGCCCCACCCTAGGACAGGCTGAGCCAGTATCAGAAAGAAAGAAAGAAAGAAAGAAAGAAAGAAAGAAAGAAAGAAAGAAAGAAAGAAAGAAAGAAAGAAAGAAAGATTTCTTGCAGTTCTAGAAGTGCAACATCTAAGTGTCAGTATTGGATGAGGGCCTTACTACTTGATGATGGGGCCACAGACATCACGTGATAGACAGGAAGTGTGCGTGTCAGCTTAGGACTTTCTTTCTTTCTTTTTTTCTTTCTTTCTTAAGATCATAAGTATGAACTACCTACCATGCCAGCTCAGGTCTCTCTGTCATTATAAAATCATCATGAGGACGAGGGAGTTCTGCCTTTCCACATCATCTGAACTTCCTCAAAGCCCTTTCTCCCAGTACCATCAATGTGAATCTGGTGATGAAGTCTCTACACATGGACTTTGGTGGGGAACACGTTAAAGCCATATCAAGTAAGCAGCATGATTTGAAAATTATTCAAGAGGTGTTTGATAGAACTGAAATAAAACCAAGAAAAAATGATGGGAAAAACTCAGGCAATGTGTTAGAGCCATAGGGAGGGAAGCAGAATGTGATTGTCCTGGAGCTAAGAGGACACAGGTGACCTATGTCACATACACTCACCACACATGAAGAACTTTCAAAGTTTTCCCTTGTGGTGCTGGGAGAGTTGGGGCTTCAGATACAATTCACTTCTGCCTCTAAACCTGGAGTTAGAGGAACCAAATATTCCTACTCACTCGTCATGACTCTCCCAGTTTTCTCACTGTAAAACTCTTTAATAAGAATATATCCATTATAAATTTTATGAGAAATGTGTGTACATACCTGAAACAGAACCTAGCACTGGAGCAGATCCACAAGAAATACTAGGGTATAGGCCAGCAAGATAGCTCAGCTGAATAAAGAGCCCACTTAAGCCAACTTAGGCAAGAGCATAGAGCTTGGTTTAATCCCTGGCACCACATTCTGACCCATCCCCAGGGTGGGCTGAGCTGGCCACAGAGTCCAGGCATGGTGGTGCACACCTGTAATTCCAGGGCTGGGGAGGCTGAAAATAATAGGATTACTATGAGTCTGAGCTGTGTAGTGAGACCCAGTAACACCCAAATACATGTTAAAAAAAGAAATATTAGTGTAATCTGATTTGTTGTATTTTGACCTTCTTCAATTTTGCACAGGGAGCAGCACAAATGTAGAGAAACAATGTGTCATGGGAAGCCAGCCTATGGAAGGTTCACTCTCTGCTGCAAATCACTAGCCACTTGCCTAATCTCTTCATGGCTGCCTGCATCTCCTGGTTCCTGAGCGTGTAGATCATGGGGTTGAGCATGGGGGTCATGACAGTGTAGCTGATGGACACAGCTTTGTCCAAGGGGAACGGGGTGAAGGGCCGGGAGTAGATATAGATGCAGGGAATGAAAATCATAGACACCACGATGATGTGGGTGGTGCAGGTGGAGGCTGCCTTCCTCCTCGCCTGCCCGGAGTGGGACCTCAGCATCGCCAGGATGACAGAGTAAGAGGCGAGCAGGAGGAGGAACCAGATGAGCACCAGCAGCCCGCTGTTGGAGATCATGAGGAGCTCCAGGAGGGACGTGTCGGTGCAGGCCAGCCTGAGCA